>ML788985.1:159254-204691 GCA_009831015.1 Picea engelmannii
AAATCACAAAAATAATTATCAAATACGGTAAAATAAATTCAATGATTAAAATAAACATTCAAAACATTACATGATCTACGATACATTATGAAATTGAGTACATTGACGATTTCTATTATATTCCAACCTCCATAGGTGAGGTGTCATTCTTCGTGGTTTTAAACCAGTCTCTTCTTTCCCATTGAAAAAATGTTTTTAAGTAGTACGATACCTATGGTTCTTAGGAAGAAGGTGCCCATACTCATCAAACACCGTCTTTCCTAAATGGTTTGAATGACGATACTTCATCTTAGGGCCACAAACTGGACATGCAAATTTACCCTTTGTTTGAAGACCTGGAACAAATGGATTCATGTTAATTATATGATGAGATTATTTAAAAATTAAACATGCACCATGATAAAATTAAAATATTATATAGTATTAAAGAGCAATATTATAATGCTACATACCACATAAATGTGTTAGTCCAGGGGCATCATGAATTGTCCATAAAAGTATTCCACATAATTTAAATTTCTTCTCCCCGATTGGTTTACATATGTCATACATTGTGATGCCCGCCCATAACTTTAGTAGCTTGTCGATAAGAGGCTCGATATATACATTCATATATTTAACTTGGTACTTACCTGATTGTTTGAAATTACACATAATTACTAAAGGAATGATATCTTGTAATATATATAATTAAATAAATAGACAAAAGATATTATGAAAAAATTGAAACAAATAAAAATGCTAAATTCAAAAAATTAATGTAAACAAATACCTGGAACAATCATTGTCAACATTATGTGCTCCCTTTTTATTGACACCCAAGGAAGAATGTTATTGTTGATAACAAAAATAGGCCACACTGAGTAAATAGACATAATCTCTTCAAATGGATTAACACCGTCAGCTGCCAATGAAAGCCTAACATTACGAGGTTCATCTTTGAGATCTGCCTATTTTTCCTCAATTTCCCTAAATGCAGAACCATCGACAGGCATTCGAAGAACACCATCTCCACTTCTGTTACGTGCATGGTAATCCATAAATTGTGCTATGCTTTCACACCTGAACAATCACTGCAAACGTGGAATTATGGGAATATGAAGAAGAACCTTTCGAGGCACCCTTTTTGTTACTGATAAGACATTGCGGACATTCAGTTTTCGAAGCATGTTGTCCATAATATATAATATGGTTATTAGGAAATTCATCTATAGTTTGATAATCCATTCCAATGTCTTTCATAATGGCATGCAAACCTCGATATGTGCGAGGTAAAATATTTAATGATGGTAACAAAAATTCACCTAACAATCTACAACATAACAAACAACTGGTTAATGTAAGAATATTAATCGTAAAAATTGCATTCTTATTTTACACATTAATTAACACTAAAAACAAATAGAAAGAAATCAACATTTATGTATAATATGAGATGAAACATATTACATACCTTAGTATCTGTGTCATTCAAGTGTTCGAAAAATTATTCATAACCTTTAAGTTCACTAGAAACAATGTAGCGGAGATAATATTTGCTCTTGATCCTTCATAAATTCGTTTATTTGCCTTTTCTAATAGAGGTTCATCATAAATACCAACATTTTCCCCATCCTCATCCGGTTGCGAAAACAAATATTGGATCATTTGGTTTGTCCCATCATCTTCTTCCATGGGATCATTAACTTGATTTGTCCCATCATCTACTTCCATGAGATCCTCATTTGCTTGGTCATGATGATGTTCCTCAACTTGTAAAACATCATTTCTACTAATACTTGGTGCAATATTCTGTGGAAAGTTAGAGGGAAACTCTAACTTTATAATTACAAACAATCATGCAAAATTAGTGTATACTATAACAAACATTCAAACAATATATATATATATATATATATAAATTGACAAAAAAAAGAAGATAATGAATATATAACTAATTACCATGGGACGATATTCATTCAATCCTCCATCAATGTGACCATATTTCCTACAATGTTTTGTAGCCGTTGCTATTAAAATTATTATGGGACGTTTGAGGCAACATTTTTTACAAGGGCAATAACATCTACCATCACCCTTTTCACCTGCTTTACTTTTTTCCCCACCTTTAACAACATTCTGCGACATTCTCTCGGACAAAAATACCCTTTCGGAACCGTCGTTGTTATAGAAATATTGTCGCAACATATTTAAATCGTCAAATATTTATAGTCCAATTTTAGGTCACTATCGTCGCAATTGCGACGAACGTGACCTAAAAATATTTATTTTTTTACTTATTTATTTTAGGTAATTTTTAAGGTTAGGTAAGTCGTCTCTCTTGCAACAGAAAAACTACAGTCGTCTCTCTTGCGACAAACATTGACCATAATTGATCCGACTGATCCGGATTATTTTCGGCATGAAATGAGATCAGAGATATAATAAAGAAATGCATAGAGATATCGCAGATATTCAATAATATAACATAAATGTATCAGAGATGCAACCATAAACACAGATATACAGTAAAACACGATTTCTATTAATGAAAGAAATGTATAGAGACTGTAAAAACACAGAGTGAAAGACTCCCTAGAATGATGGCAACTTATCTCTGAGAAGAGATGTGATGACTACTCGCATTCGCAAGAAGATGATTACAATGAGGGTCTGAAGACATTTTTACAATAAGCAGGAATGCTTAAAAACCCTAGACATCCAAAAACCTAACCCTAGGAGATGAAGCACCAAAAGTCATGTGGGCCCCGTTTGGGTAAGTGAGTACATCAACTTCCCGGGGTCGTAACTTTTGCATACGATCTCTGTTTTAGGCGTGTGATAGCTTGTTGGAAAGGTATCATAGAGGAGATTAATTTTGGGGGATCAATCATGCATTTTTATATCATTGAGAACCTCAATATAGAAAAACATTCATTTGGGCCCTCAAAATGGCCCCGAAAGTTAAAACCTGCTAAAAATAGTAAATTACCAAAATTGCTAGAAAACTGTTTTGAGCCATTTGGAAAAGGTGGGTAGCCACCGATATCCACCTAGATCAATCCTCCCTCATTAGGAAGAAATGGTATCCATTGCGTTGAGTTCCCTGGGGAGAGGGAAAAACGTTTGTTGAATCTGCATCTTGGTGAGCTGCTTGTCTTGTTGGAGACGTCGCGCTGCTCGGTTTGTGGAAATCCGTCATGAAGCTGTTGAGTTTGAGGCTGTTCAAAAAGTCAAGACACATGAGAGGACGATGTGCAAAAGGAATATTTGCACTTTGCTGAAGCCTTGTCGACCCTCTTCTATTGGATAGAAGGTGATTGGGGCAAGGCTGTAGTGGTTGCGGTGTCCTTTTGTTCTCCTTTTGAATAGATTGTGAAGAAGATGAATTTTGAAGTATGAGATACTACCTTGCCACGCTTTTTAGGTGGAAAAATAGTCGGAACTACCTCTGGTATTCTGTAGAGATGACCCCCCAAAGTAACAATGACACTACGGGGTCGAGACTCATATACAACATGGCGTCTCCACATATATGGTTGGCCCAAGAGAACATCACATAAGTCAAGTGGGGAAACATCACATAATACCTCATTCTTGAAGGTTTGAATGCCGTATGAAAATCAACACTGTTGGTTGACACATAGATCTCATCCTTGCCGAAGCCATCCAATGTTGTATGGCTGCGGTGTGGTGTTGTTGACAATCCCAACTGTTTGACGACCTCTGCTGAGATGAGGTTTTTCTGGTTTCTGCTATCAACAATAAAATGCAGCGGGGTCCCCTTCACCCACATATGTGAATGAAAAAGGCGCTCCCCCACTTTAGGATCTGTTGGTTCTTCTGGTTGAATAGTTGCGGTCGCGACAATAGCAGTGGGGTCTACGTCAATGATCTGTCCTTTACCAGTATTTTCAGAATCAGATTTTGAATCAAGGTTCGACTCCTTGTCTTTGATCTCGACCACCAATGACTGTTTTGAGCGACATTCATTGGTGTTGTGCCAGGGGATTTTGTGGAAATCACACCATTTTCTAGTGTCCTTCTTCGTCGTCCCATGACCCTTCTTCTGCTGTGTCTTGGATTGGTTTTCGGGAGACTTCTTGTTAGGGTCGTCTTTGTCATACTTTGGTTGTTACGGATTTGCAGACCCGAATTCCCGTTTGTTCTGGTGCTTAAATTTCTGCTCAATTTTAACAGCATATCGATAAGCAGCACCGAGTGATGAGATGCCCAAAAAATCCATTTCATTCTGGATGTATTTGTGTAGAGCCCCACGGTATTTTAGAACCAAACGTCGCTCGGAGTCTTTGATACCCAACTTGGTGCACAAGGTATGGAAGGTATTGGTGAACTCCAGAACTACTTGGCCTTCTCTTGCCGCAGTGTGGTCCATCTCATGTACTGGTCCTCATAGTTGCCAACAAGGTAATATTGTTCTTTTACCGCATCCACAAAAAAATCCCAAGTGGGATCGGCCCCATATATTCCAAACTCCTCTGTGGAACTTTTCTCCTAGTAAGTTTCCCACCAATGTTTGACATGAGGGAGAGCTTTAAGGAGTGGGAAGGGGATCTTTTCTTTGTCGGAAAAATTGTGAACAGAGAAATAACCTTCTAGCAGAGTTAACCATTTTTCTAGGGCTTCTGCATCTATCTGTCCTTCAAATACAGGAATATCAAAATTAACTTGTACCTTGAAAGGCGAGGTGCCTCCAAAGTGGCCACTTGATGAAGGTGCGCCTGATGCTATTGACATGCGTTGAAGGATGTGGGAAAAATTCTCCATCATTTCATCCCTCTATCGTGTGAGAGCTTGCTCAAGCAACATATTAATATGATCATCTGCTTCGTCGTTTTTCTTTTCTTCCGCCATTGAGGGTTTCTTGGGTATACGAGAGTGATTGTCTTCAAGAGAGACAATCTCGAGACCCAACTTGCTATAATCAGATCTCGTTGGGGACATGCACTGAAAAAATGATCAAGAGCAGCCTGCTCTGATACCATTGATCCAGATTATTTTCGGCACAAAATGAGATCAGAGATATAATAAAGAAATGCACAGAGATATCATAGATATTCAATAATATAACATAAATGTATCAGAGATGCAACCATAAACACAGATATACAGTAATACATGATTTATATTAATGAAATAAATGTACAGAGTGAAAGACTCGCTAGAATGGTGGCAGCTTATCTCTGAGAAGAGATGTGACGGCTACTCGCATTCGCAAGAAGATGATTACAATGAGGGTCTGAAGGCCTTTTTACAATAAGAAGGAATGCCAAAAAACCCTAGACATCCAAAAACCTAACCCTAGGATATGAAGCGCCAAAAGTCATGTGGGCCATGTTTGGGTAAGTGAGTACATCAACTTCCCGGGGTCGTAACTTTTGCATATGATCTCCGTTTTAGGCGTGTGATAGCTCGTTGGAAAGGTATCCTCGAGGAAACTCATTTTTGGGGCTCAATCATGAATTCAGAGATTATTAAGAACCTCGATCTCGAAAAACATTCATTTGGGCCCTTAAAATGGCCCCGGAAGTTAAAACCTGCTAAAAATAGTAAATTGCCAAAATTGCCAGAAAATTGTTTTGAGCCATTTGGAAAAGGTGGGTGGCCACCGATATCCACCTGTATCAATCCTCCCTCCTTAGGAAGCAATGTTCTCGATTGCATTGATTTCCCAGGGGAGAGGGAAAAGCGTTGTTGAATCTCCATCTTGGTGCGCTGCTTGTCTTGCTGGAGACGTCGCGCTGCTCGGTTTGTAGAAATACGTCACGAACGTGTAGAGTTTGAGGCTGTTCAACAAGTCGAGATACATGAGAGCACGATGTGTAGAAGGAATATTTTCACTTTGCTGTAGACTTGGCGACCCGCTTCTCTTGGATAGAAGGTGCTTGGGGAAAGGCTGTAGTGTCGTTTTGTTCTCCTTTTGAACAAATTGTGAAGAAGCTAAATTTTGCAATATGAGATACTACCTTGCGATACTTTTTAGGTGGAACAGTAGTCAGAACTACCTCTAGTATTCTGTAGAGATGACCCCCCAAAGTAACAATGAAACTGCGGGGTCGAGACTCATAAACATCATGGCGTCTCCACATATATGGTTGGCCCAAGAGAAAATCACAGACATCTAATGGGGAAACATCACATAATACCTCATCCTTGAAGGGTTGGATGCTGTATGACAATTGAAACTATTGGTTGAGACAGAGATCTCATCCTTGCCGAAGCCACCCGCTGTTGTATGGCTGCGGGTGTGGTGTTGTCGACAATCCCAACTGTTTGACGACCTCTGTTGAGATGAGGTTTTTCTGGCTTCCGCTATCAACAATAAAATGCAGCGAGGTCCCCTTCACCCACATATGTGAATGAAAAAGTCTCTCCCCCTCTTCAGGATCTGTTGGTTCTTCTGGTTGAATAGTTGCGGTCGCGAAAATAACAGTGGGGTCTGCGTAAATGATCTGTCCTTTACCAGTATTTTTAGAATCAGATTCTGAATCAAGGTTCAGCTCCTTGTCTTTGATCTCGACCATCAATGACTATTTTGAGTGACATTTATGGGTGTTGTGTCAGTGGCTTTTGTGGAAATCACACCATTTTTCGGTGTCCTTCTTTGTCTTCCATTGACCCTTCTTTTCCTGTGTCTCGGACTGGTTTTCGGAAGACTGCTTGTTAGGGCCATCTTTTTCATACTTTGGTTGTTGGGGATTTGCAGACCCGAATTCCCATTTGTTTTCGTGCTTAAATTTTTGCTCAATTTTAACAGCATATCGATAAGCAGCACCGAGTGATGAGATGTCCAGAAAATCCATATTAGTCTGGATGTATTTGTGTAGAGCCCCACAGTATTTCAGAACCAAATGTCGCTCAGAGTCTTTGATACCCAACTTGGTGTGCAAGGTATGGAAGGTATTGGTGAACTCCAGAACTGCCTGACCCTTCTCTTGCTGCAGTGTGGTCCATCTCATGTACTGGTCCTCATAGTTGTCAATAGGGTAATATTGTTCTTTTACCGCATCCACAAAAAAATCCCAAGTGGGATTGGCCCCATATATTCCAGACTCCTCTATGGAACTTTGTTCCGAGTAAGTTTCCCACCAATGTTTGACATGAGGGAGAGCTTTAAGGAGTGTGAAGGTGATATTTTTTTTGTTGGAAAAATTATGAACAAAGAAATAACCTTCTAGCAGAGTTAACAATTTTTCTAGGGCTTTTGCATCTATCTGTCCATCAAATACAATAATATAAAAATTAACTTGTACCTTGAAAGGCGAGGTGCCTCCGAAGTGGCCACTTGATGAAGGTATGCTTGCAGCTATCAACAGGTGTTGAAGGATGTGGGAAAATTTCTCCATCATTTCGTCCCTCTGTAGCGTGAGAGCTTGCTCAAGCAACAAAATGATAGGATCGTCTGCTGCGTCGTTTTTATTTTCTTCTGCCTTTGAGGGTTTCTTGGGTGTGTGAGAGTGATTGTATTCAAGAGAGATAAGCTCAAGACCCAACTTTCTATAATCATACCTCATCGAGGACATGCACTGAAAAAATGATCAAGAGCAGCTTGCTCTGATACCACTGATCCAGATTATTTTCGACACGAAATGAGATCGGAGATATAATAAAGAAATGCACAGAGATATCGTAGATATTCAATAATATAACAGAAATGTATCAGAGATGCAACCATAAACACATATATATAGTAATACATGATTTCTATTAATGAAAGAAATGTATAGAGACTGTAAAAATATAGAGTGAAAGACTCACTAGAATGGTGGCAACTTATCTCCAAGAAGAGATGTGACGGCTACTCACATTCGCAAGAAGATGATTACAATGAGGGTCTGAAGGCCTTTTTACAATAATCAGGAATGCCAAAAAACCCTAGACATCCAAAAACCTAACCCTAGGAGATGAAGAGCCAAAAGTCATGTGGGCCCCGTTTGGGTAAGTGAGTACATCAACTTCCCAGGGTTGTAACTTTTGCATACGATCTCCGTTTTAGGCGTGTGATAGATCGTTGGAAAGGTATCATCGAGGAGATTCATTTTGGGGGATAAATCATGACTTTGGATATCATTGAGAACCTTGATATCGAAAAACATTCATTTGGGCCCTTAAAACGGTTGCGGAAGTTAAAACCTGCTAAAAATAGTAAATTGCCAAAATTGTCAGAAAACTGTTTTGAGCCATTTGGAAAAGGTGGGTGGCCAATGATATCCACATGGGTCAATACTCCCTCCTTAGGAAGCAATGGTATCCATTTCTTTGAGTTCCCAGGGGAGAGGGAAAAACGTTTGTTGAATTTGCATCTTGATGAGCTGCTTGTCTTGCTGGAGACGTCCCGTTGCTCGGTTTGTGGAAATCCGTCATGAAATTGTTGAGGTTGAGGCTATTAAATAAGTCGAGGTACATGAGAGGATGATGTACAGAAGGAATCTTTTCACTTTTTTGCAGCCTTTTCAACCCTCTTCTGTTGGATAGAAGGTGCTTGGGGCAAGGCTGTAGTGGTTGTAGTGTCCTTTTGTTCTCCTTTTGAACAGATTGTGAAGAAGTTGAATTTTGCAGTATGAGATACTACCTTGTGGCACTTTTTAGGTGGAACAGTAGTCGGACCTACCTCTGGTATTCTGTAGACATGACCCCCCTAAGTAACAATGAAACTACTGGGTCGAGACTCATAAACATCATGGAATTTTCACATATATGGTTGGCCCAAGAAAACAACACAAACATCCAGTGGGGAAACATCACATAATACCTCATCCTTGAAGGGTTGGATGCTGTATGACAATCGAGACTATTGGTTGACACAGAGATCTCGTCCTTACCGAAGCCACCCGATGTTGTGTGGATGCGGTTGTGGTGTTGTCGACAATCCCAATTGTTTGACGACCTTTGATGAGATGAGGTTTTTCTGGCTTTTGCTATCAACAATAAAATGTAGCGGGGTCCCCTTCACCCACATCTGTGAATGAAAAATGCGCTCCCCCTCTTTAGGATATGTTGGTTCTTCTTGTTGAATAGCTATGGTCACGACAATAGCAGTGGGGTCTGCGTCAATGATCTGTCCTTTACCAGTATTTTCAGAACTAGATTCTGAATCAAGGTTCGTCTCCTTGTCTTTGATGTCGGCCACCAATGACTATTTTGAGCGACATTCATCGGTGTTGTGCCAGGGTATTTTGTGGAAATCACACCATTTTTTGGTGTCCTTCTTTGTCTTTCCGTGACCCTTCTTTTCCTATGTCTTGGACTGGTTTTTGGGAGACTGCTTGTTAGGGCCGTCTTTTTCATACTTTGGTTGTTGCGGATTTGCAGACCCGAATTCCTGTTTGTTTTGGTGCTTAAATTTCTGCTTAGTTTTAACAGCATATCAATAAGCAACACCGAGTGATGAGATGTCCAGAAAATTTATTTCAGTCTGGATGTATCTGTGTAGAGCCTCACGGTATTTCAGAACCAAATGTCACTTGGACTCTTTGATACCCAACTTGGTGCGCAAGGTATGGAAGGTATTGGTGAACTCCGAAACTGCTTGGCCCTTCTCTTGCCGCAGTGTGGTCCATCTCATGTACTGGTCCTCATAGTTGCAAACATGGTAATATTGTTCTTTTACCGCATCCACAAAAAAATCCCAAGTGGGATCGACCCCATATATTCTAGACTCCTTTATGGAAATTTTCTCCCAGTAAGTTTCCCACCAATGTTTAACATGAGGGAGAGCTTTAAGGAGTGCGAAGGTGATATTTTCTTTGTCGGAAAATTTGTGAACAACAAAATAACCTTCTAGCAGAGTTAACCATTTTTCTAGGGCTTCTACATCTACCTGTCCTTCAAATACAGGAATATAAAAATTAAATTGTACATTGAAAGGCGAGGTGCCTCCAAAGTGGCCACTTGATGAAGGTGCGACTGATGCTATTGGTAGGCGTTGAAGGATGTGGACAAAATTCTCCATGATTTCGTCCCTCTGTTGCGTGAGATCTTGCTCAAGCAATAGATTGATAGGATCGTCTGCTCCGTCATTTTTCTTTTCTTCTGCCATTGAGGGTTTCTTAGGTGTGCGAGAGAAATTGTCTTCAAGAGAGACAAGCTCGAGACCCAACTTTCTATAATCGGACCTCGTCGGGGACATGCACTGAAAAAATGATCAAGAGCAACCTGCTCTGATACCATTGATTCGAATCATTTTTGGCATGAAATGAGATCGGAGATATAATAAAGAAATTTTCAGAGATATTGCAGATATTCAATAATATAATAGAAATGTATCAGAGATGCAACCATAAAAACATATATATAGTAATACACGATTTCTATTAATGAAAGAAATGTATAGTGACTGTAAACATACAGAGTAAAAGACTCGCTAGAATGGTGGAAACTTATCTCTGAGAAGAGATGTGACGACTACTCGCATTCGCAAGAAGATGATTACAATGAGGCTCTAAAGGCCTTTTTACAATAAGTAGGAATGCCAAAAAACCCTAGACATCCAGAAACCTAACCCTAATAGATGAAGCGCCAAAAATCATGTGGGCCCTGTTTGGGTAAGTGAGTACATGAACTTCCCGGGGTCGTAACTTTTGCATACTATATCCGTTTTAGGCGTGTGATATCTCGTTGTAAAGGTATCGTCGAAGAGATTCGTTTTGAAGGCTCAATATTTCCTTTGACTATCATTGAGAACTTTGATCTCGAAAAACCTTCATTTGGGCCCTCAAAATGGCCCCGGAAGTTAAAACCTTCTAAAAATAGTAAATTGCCAAAATTGCAAGAAAACTATTTTGAACCATTTGGAAAAGGTGGGTGGCCATCGATATCCACCTGGATCAATCCTCCCTCCTTAGGAAGCAATGGTCTCCATTGCGTTGAGTTCCTGGGGGAGAGAGAAAAACGTTTGTTGAATCTGCATCTTGGTGAGCTGCTTGTCATGCTGGAGACGCCGCGCTGCTCGGTTTGTGGAAATCCGTCATGAACCTGTTGAGGTTGAGACTATTCAACAAGTCGAGATACATGAGAGGACGATGTGCAGAAGGAATATTTTCACTTTGCTGCAGCCTTGTCGACCCACTTCTGTTGGATAAAAGGTGCTTGGGGCAAGGCTGTAGTGGTTGCAGTGTCCTTTTGTTCTCCTTTTGAACAGATTGTGAAGAAGCTGAATTTTGTAGTATGAGATACTACCTCACGACACTTTTTAGGTGGAAAAATAATCAGAACTACCTCTGGTATTCTGTAGAGATGACCCCCCAAAGTAACAATGACACTACGGGGTCGAGACTCATAAACAACATGGAGTCTTCACATATATGGTTGGCCCAAGAGAACATCACATACATCCAGTGCGACAACATCACATAATACCTCATCCTTGAAGGGTTGGATGCCATATGACAATCAACATTGTTGGTTGACACGAAGATCTCGTCCTTGCCGAAGCCACATGATGTTGTATGTCTAGAAAATCCATTTCAGTGTAGATGTATCTATGTAGAGCCCCACGGTATTTCAGAACCAAATGTCACTCGGAGTCTTTGATACCCAACTTGGTGGGAAAGGTATGGAAGGTATTGGTGAACTTCGGAACTTCTTGGCCCTTCTCTTGCCGCAGTGTGGTCCATCTCATCTACTGGTCCTCATAGTTGCCAACAGGGTAATATTGTTCTTTTACCGCATCCACAAAAAAATCCCAAGTGGGATCGACCCCATATATTCCAGACTCCTTTGTGGAAGTTTGCTCCTAGTAAGTTTCCCACCAATGTTTGACATGAGAGAGAGCTTTAAGGAGTGCGAAGGTGATATTTTCTTTGTCGGAAAAGAAGTGAACAAAGAAATAACCTTCTAGCAGAGTTAACCATTTTTCTAGGGCTTCTGCATCTATCTGTCCTTCAAATACAGGAATATCAAAATTAACTTATACCTTGAAAGGTGAGGTGCCTCCAAAGTGACCACTTGATGAAGGTGCACCTGATGCTATCGACAGGCATTGAAGGATGTGGGCAAAATTCTTCATTATTTCGTCCCTCTGTCACGTGAGAGCTTTCTCAAGCAACAGATTGATAGGATCGTCTGCTCCATCATTTTTCTTCTCTTCCGCCATTGAGGGTTTCTTGGGTGTGCGAGAGTGATTGTCTTCAAAAGAGACATGCTCGAGACCCAACTTGCTATAATCGGACCTCATCGGGGACATGCACTGAAAAAATGATCAAGAGCAGCCTGTTCTGATACCACTGATCCGGATTATTTTCGGCACGAAATGAGATCAGAGATAAAATAAAGAAATGCACAGAGATATTGCAGATATTCAATAATATAACAGAAATGTATTAGAGATGCAACCATAAACACATATATACAGTAATACATGATTTCTATTAATGAAATAAATGCACTGAGACTGTAAAAATACAGAGTGAAAGACTCACTAGAATGGTGACAGCTTATCTCTGAGAAGAGATGTGACGGCTACTCGCATTCGCAAGAAGATAATTACAATGAGGATCTGAAGGCCCTTTTACAATAAGCAGGAATGCCAAAAAACTGTAGACATCTAAAAACCTAACCCTAGGAGATGAAGCGCCAAAACTCATGTGGGCCCCGTTTGGGTAAGTGAGTACATCAACTTCCTGGGGTCGTAACTTTTTCATACGATCTCCGTTTTAGGCATGTGATAGCTCGTTGGAAAGGTATCGTCGAGGAGATTCATTTTGGGGGCTCAATCATGTATTTATCTATCATCAAGAACCTCAATTTTGAAAAAACTTCATTTGGTCCCTCAAAATGGCCCCAGAAGTTAAAACCTGCTAAAAATAGTAAATTGCCAAATTGCCAGAAAACTGTTTTGAGCCATTTGGAAAAGGTGGGTGGACACCATTATCCACCTGGATCAATCCTCCCTCTTTAGGAAGCAATGGTATCCATTGCGTAGAGTTCCCAGGGGAGAGGGAAAAACGTTTGTTGAATCTGCATCTTGGTGAGCTGCTTGTTTTGCTGGAGACATCACGTTGCTCGGTTTGTGGAAATATGTCACGAACCTGTTGAGGTTGAGGTTGTTCAACAAGTCGAGATACATGAGAGGATGATGTGCAGAAGGAATCTTTGCACTTTTCTGTAGCCTTGTCGACCCGCTTCTGTTGGATAGAAGGTGCTTGGGGCAAGGCTGTAGTGGTTGTAGTGTCCTTTTGTTCTCCTTTTGAACAGATTGTGAAGAAGATGAATTGTAAAAATACAGAGTGAAAGGCTCGCTAGAATGGTGGCAACTTATCTTTGAGAAGAGATGTGATGGCTACTCGCATTCGAAAGAAGATGATTACAATGAGGCTCTGAAGGCCTTTTTACAATAAGTACGAATGCCAAAAAACCCTAGACCTCCAAAAACCTAACCCTAGGAGATGAAGCGCCAAAAGTCATGTGGGTCCCGTTTGGGTAAGTGAGTACATCAACTTCCCGGGGTCGTAACTTTTCCATATGATCTCCGTTTTAGTCGTGTGATAGCTCGTTGAAAATGTATCATAGAGGAGATTCATTTTGGGGTCTCAATCATGCCTTTGGACATTATTGAGAACCTCGATCTTGAAAAACCTTCATTTGGGCCCTCAAAATGGTCCCAGAAGTTGAAACCTGCTAAAAATAGTAAATTGCCAAAATTGTCAGAAAACTGTTTTGAGCCATTTGGAAAAGGTGGGTAGCCACCGATATCCACCTGGATCAATTCTCCCTCCTTAGGAAGCAATGGTCTCCATTGCATTGAGTTTCCAAGGGAGATGGAAAAACGTTTGTTGAATCTACATCTTGGTGAGCTGCTTGTCTTGCTGGAGACGTCGCGCTGCTCGGTTTGTGGAAATCCGTCATGAACATGTTGAGGTTGAGGCTGTTCAACAAGTCAAGATACATGAGAGGACGATGTGCAGAAGGAATCTTTTCACTTTGCTGCAGCCTTGTCAACCCGCTTCTGTTGGATAGAAGGTGCTTAGGGCAAGGCTGTAGTGGTTGTAGTGTCCTTTTGTTCTTCTTTTGAACAGATTGTGAAGAAGATGAATTTTGCAGTATGAGATACTACCTTGCGACACTTTTTATGTGGAACAATAGTCAGAACTACCTCTGGTATTCTGTAGAGATGACCCCCCAAAGTAACAATGACACTACGGGGTCGAGACTCATAAACATCATGGCGTCTTCACATATATGGTTGGCCCAAGAGAACATCACAGACATTGAGTGGGGAAACATCACATAATACCTCATCCTTGAAGGGTTGGATGCCGTATGACAATTGACACTGTTGGTTGACATGGAGATCTCGTCCTTGCCGAAGCCACCCTATGTTGTATTACTGCGGATGTGGTGTTGTCGACAATCCCAACTGTTTGACGATCTCTGCTGAGATGAGATTTTTCTGGCTTCTGCTATCAACAATAAAATGCAGCGAGGTCCCCTTCACCCACACTTGTGAATGAAAAAGGCGCTCCCCCTCTTCAGGATCTGTTGGTTCTTCTAGTTGAATAGCTGCGGTCGCGACAATTGCAATGGGGTCCGCATCAATGATCTGTCCTTTACCAGTATTTTCAGAATGAGATTCTGAATCAAGGTTTAGCTCCTTGTCTTTGATCTCGGCCACCAATGACTATTTTGAGTGACATTCATCGGTGTTGTGCGAGGGGATTTTGTTGAAATCACGCCATTTTCCGGTTTCCTTCTTTGTCTTCCTGTGACCCTTCTTTTCCTGTGTCTTGGACTGGTTTTTAGGAGACTGCTTGTTAGGGACGTCTTTGTCATACTTTGGTTGTTGTGGATTTGCAGACCCGAATTCCCGTTTGTTCTGGTGCTTAAATTTATGCTCAATTTTAACAGCATATTGATAAGCAACACCAAGTGATGAGATGTCCAGAAAATCCATTTCAGTCTGGATGTATCTGTGTAGAGCCCCACGGTATTTCAGAACCAAATGTCGCTTGGAGTTTTTGATACCCAACTTGGTGTGCAAGGTATGGAAGGTATTGGTGAACTGCAAAACTACTTGGCCCTTCTCTTGCCGCAGTGTGGTCCATCTCATGTACTGGTCCTCATAGTTGCCAACATGGTAATATTGTTCTTTTATCGCATCCACAAAAAAATCCCAAGTGGGATAGGCCCCATATATTCCAGACTCCTCTGTGGAAATTTGCTCCCAGTAAGTTTCCCACCAATGTTTAACATGAGGGAGAGCTTTAAGGAGTGCGAAGGTGATATTTTATTTGTCGAAAAATTTGTGAACAAAGAAATAACCTTCTAGCAGAGTTAACCATTTTTCTAGGGCTTCTGCATCTATCTGTCCTTCAAATACATGAATATCAAAATTAACTTGTACCTTGGAAGGCGAGGTGCCTCCAAAGTGGGCACTTGATGAAGGTGCGACTGATGCTATCGGCAAGCGTTGAAGGATGTGGACAAAATTCTCCATGATTTCGTCCCTTTGTTGCGTGAGAGCTTGCTCAAGCAATAGATTGATAGGATCGTCTGCTCCGTCGTTTTTCTTTTCTTCTGCCATTGAGGGTTTCTTAGGTGTGCGGGAGCGATTGTATTCAAGAGAGACAAGCTTGAGACCCAAATTTCTATAATCGGACCTCGTCGGGGACATGCACTGAAAAAATGATCAAGAGCAACCTACTCTGATACCACTGATCCAGATTATTTTTGGCACGAAATGAGATCGAAGATATAATAAAGAAATTTTCAGAGATATCGCAGATATTCAATAATGTAATAGAAATGTATCAGAGATGCAACCATAAACACATATATACAATAATACACGATTTCTATTAATGAAATAAATGTACAGTGACTGTAAACATATAGAGTGAAAGACTCGCTAGAATGGTGGCAACTTATCTCTGAGAAGAGATGTGACGACTACTCGCATTCGCAAGAAGATGATTAAAATGAGGCTTTGAAGGAATTTTTACAATAAGTAGGAATTCCAAAAAACCCTAGACATCCAAAAACCTAACCCTAATAGATGAAGCGCCAAAAGTCATGTGGGCCCCATTTGGGTAAGTGAGTAAATCAACTTCCCGGGGTCATAACTTTTGCATACGATCTCCGTTTTAGGCGTGTGATGGCTCGTTGTAAAGGTATCATCGAGGAGATTAATTTTGGAGGCTCAATATTTTCTTTGACTATCATTGAGAACCTTGATCTCAAAAAACCTTCATTTGGGCCCTCAAAATGGCCCCGGAAGTTAAAACCTGCTAAAAATAGTAAATTGCCAAAATTGCCAGAAAACTGTTTTGAGCCATTTGAAAAAGGTGGGTGGCCACCGATATCCATATAGATCAATAATAATTTATTCAAACTACATGCGTCGAGATAGCGACGAATACGGGGTGGAAATCCATCACGAACCTGTTGAAGTTGAGGCTGTTCAACAAGTCGAGATACATGAGAGGACGATGTGTAGAAGGAATCTTTGCACTTTGCTGCAGCCTTGTCGACCCGCTTCTGTTGGATAGAAGGTGCTTGGGGAAAGGCTGTAGTGGTTGCAATGTTCTTTTGTTCTCCTTTTGAGCATATTGTGAAGAAGCTGAATTTTGCAGTATGAGATACTACCTTGATGCACTTTTTAGGTGGAACAGTAGTCGGAACTACCTCTGGTATTCTGTAGAGATGACCCCCCAAAGTAACAATGAAACTATGGGGTCGAGAATCATAAAAAAAATGGCGTCTCCACATATATGGTTGGACCAAGAGAACATCACAGACATCGAGTGGGACAACATCACATAATACCTCATCCTTGAAGGGTTGGATGCCGTATGACAATCGACATTCTTGGTTGACACAGAGATCTCATCCTTGCCGAAGCCACCTAATGTTGTATGGCTGCAGGTGTGGTGTTGTCGACAATCCCAACTGTTTGATGACCTCTGCTAAGATGAGGTTTCTCTGGCTTCCGCTATCAATAATAAAATGCAGCGGGGTCCCCTTCACCCACTTCTGTGAATGAAAAAGGTGCTCCCCCTCTTCAAGATCTGTTGGTTGTTCTGGTTGAATAGCTGCAGTTGTGACAATAGCAGTGTGGTATGCGTCGATGATTTTTACTTTACCGGTATTTTCAGAATCAGATTCAGAATCAAGGTTCGACTCCTTGTTTTGATCTTGACCACCCATGACTGTTTTGAGCGACATTCATCGGTGTTGTGCCAAGGGCTTTTATGGAAATCACACCATTTTACGGTGTCCTTCTTTGTCTTTTCGTGACCCTTCTTTTCCTGTGTCTTGGACTGGCTTTCAGAAGACTGCTTGTTCGGGCTGTCTTTGTCATACTTTGGTTGTTGCATATTTGTAGACCCGAATTCCCGTTTTGTTTTGGTGCTTAAATTTCTGCTCAATTTTAACAGCATATCGATAAGAAACACTGAGTGATGAGATGTCCAGAAAATCCATTTCAGTATAGATGTATCTGTGTAGAGCCCCATGGTATTTCAGAACTAAATGTCGCTTGGAGTCTTTCATACCCAACTTGGTGTGCAAGGTGTGGAAGGTATATGTGAACTCCAGAATTGCTTGGCCCTTCTCTTGCCGCAGTGTGGTCCATCTCATGTTCTGGTCCTCATAGTTTCCAATAGGGTAATGTTGTTCTTTTACCGCATCCACAAAAAAATCCCAAGTGGGATCGACCCCATATATTCCAGACTCCTCTGTGGAACTTTGCTCCTAGTAAGTTTCCCACCAATGTTTGACATGAGGGAGAGCTTTAAGGAGTTCGAAGGTGATCTTTTCTTTGTCGGAAAAAATGTGAACAAAGAAATAACCTTCTAGCAGAGTTAACGATTTTTCTAGGGCTTCTGCATCTATCTGTCCTTCAAATACAGGAATATCAAAATTAACTTGTACCTTGAAAGGCAAGGTACCTCAAAAGTGGCCACTTGATAAAGGTGCGCCTAATGCTATAGGTAGTCATTGAAGTATGCGTGCAAAATTCTCCATCATTTCGTCCCTCTGTAGCGTGAGAGCTTGCTCAAGCAACAGATTGATAGGATTGTCTGCTCCGTCGTTTTTCTTTGCTTCTGCCATTGAGGGTTTCTTGGGTGTGCAAGAGAGATTGTCTTCAAGAGAGACAAGCTCGAGACCCAAATTTCTATAATTAGACCTCGTCGGGGACATGCACTGAAAAAATGATCAAGAGCAGCCTGCTCTGATACCACTGATCCGGATTATTTTCGGCACGAAATGAAATCGGAGATATAATAAATAAATGCACAAAGATATCGCAGATATTCAATAATATAACACAAATGTATCATAGATGCAACCATAAACATAGATATACAATAATACATGATTTCTATTAATGAAAGAAATGTACAGAGACTGTAAAAATACAGAGTGAAAGACTTGCTAGAATGGTGGCAGCTTATCTCTGAGAAGAGATGTGACGACCACTCGCATTCACAAGAAGATGATTAAAATGAGTGTCTGAAGGCATTTTTACAATAAGCAGGAATTCCAAAAAACCCTAGACATCCAAAAACCTAACCCTAGGAGATAAAGCGCCAAAAGTCACGTGGGCCCCGTTTGGGTAAGTGAGTACATCAACTTCCCGGGGTCGTAACTTTTGCATACGATCTCCGTTTTAGGTGTGTGATAGCCTGTTGGAAAGGTATCATAGAGGAGATTCATTTTGGGGGCTCAATCATGCCTTTGGATATCATTTAGAACCTCAATCTCTAAAAACCTTCATTTGGGCCCTCAAAATGGCCCCAGAAGTTAAAACCTGCTAAAAATAGTAAATTGCCAAAATTGCTAGAAAACTGTTTTGAGCCATTTGGAAAAGGTGGGTGGCCACCGATATCCACCTGGCCCAATAATAATTTATTCAAAATACATGCGTCGAGATAGCGACAAATACGGGGTGGATTTAGAAAAAATGAACTTTTTCTCTTGCATGTTGCGACGAAAGAGTACTTTCGTTGCAAGTGGTCGTCACAAATTTTTCAATATGTAGTAGTGTCAAGACCAAGAAAGAAATTACATGGAACCATGTTTGTGATGCAAAATATCTTTGACCACAACAATGGTTGAAGCAGAGCTACCAGTGATCAAAATATCATCAACATAGAGTACTAAAATCATCAAAGAGTCAGTAGTCCTCAACATGTAAACATTGCATTCATATTTACATCTAACAAAATCACGTGAATCTAGATAAGAATTGATCTTTTCATACCATGCTCTAGGTGCCTTCTCTAGGCCATAGAGTGACTTGTTTAGTCTGCATACTAAAGATGAGTTTTGAATGAACCCCTGTGGCTGCTCCATGTAGATCTCCTCTGAAGGATTGTCGTGAAGAAAAAAAATATTCACATCCATCTGGTGAACTTCCCATCCTTTGGATGATGCAATGGATAGAACCAGACGAATGGAGTCCATATTTGCTATAGGAGCAAAGGTCTCATCATAATATATGCCATGAATCTACTAAAATCCTTTTGCAACTAAGATTTCCTTGTCCCTGATCACTTGACCATCTACTGCCCTCTTGGTCCTATAGACACATTTTCATTTGACAAGTTTCCTCCCTAATGGAAGTGGAACTAGATCCCAAGTTTGATTCTCTAGGAGTGAGTCATACTCCTCCTTCATGGATACTTCCCATAAAGGATTGCCACAACCTCTCTGTAGATAAGTGGATCAGAGGATTGAACCATATAGAAATGCAGGGGTGTCGCTGGTTCAGAAACTGAAAGTATATGAGAATGCTCCTCATGTTGAGATCGAGTCCTACTCGATCTAATGGATTCCCTACAAGGGAACCTGATGAAACTCTGATGCTGGCTGTACTACCTTCTCAACTCCATGTATAGAATCCTTTGAATCTGAGTTTGAATATTTAGCATCTGAGTGTATGGAATCATCATCTCTGATGTCGGGAACTGATTGAAGCACAAGAGTCTATTCATGTTGCATTAGAGGTGCATGCAAAGGACTCTCCTCAAACTGAACATTGTGCTTAATGATGAGTTGATATGTAGAGGGATCAATAAAACTGTACCCCTTCACATCATCTGGATACCCCACAAAGATGCAAGGTGTTATCCGTGGATCTAATTCTTTCCTCTTTTCAGAAGGAATATGGGCCCATGCACGAGATCCAAAGATGCAAAAATTTGTGACATCTAGTTTTTCACTTGTCCAAGCCTTAAAATGTGTCAGGTCCTCAACAAATCGATGAGGAGATCTATTCTATATATAAGAAGCACAATTAATCACCTCAACCCAAATCTTGGAAGGAAGAGACCTCGCATGCAACATGCAATTGGTCATCTTTTTGAGAGATCTATTCTTCCTTTCAATAACTCCATTATGCTGTGGAGTGTATGGAACTGCATGTTGCAACTGGATACCAACCTCACTACAAATATTCTGAACATCTTTGTTGATATACTCCCCCCCATTGTTTGTACGAAGGATCTTGATCTTCTTCCTAGTCCGTGTCTCTACCAGAGCTTTAAAGTCTTTGAGATGCTCAAAAACTTCAAACTTTTGCCTGAGAAAATAAACCCAAGTATAGTGTGAGTAATCATCAATGAATGTAAGGACATACCTTGCTTTGCTAATAGACGGATGTGGAAATGGACCCATGAGATCACTATGAACAAGCTCCAAGGAAGAGGAGGCTCTCCTTTCCTTCCCATTTTCAAACTTCTCTTCAAGATGCTTTCTAAGAATGCAGCCTTCACAAACGCCTTCAGAAAAGTAAATATTTGGCAAGCCTTTGACCATTCCTTGCTTGACAAGTCGTTGCATGTACCTAAATTTTAAATGACCAAATCTCTCATGCCATACTCTACTACTATCATCAACATGCGTTAGTAGTAAAGATGAGTTATCGTCAACAAACTTAGTGAATTTATATAGCCTTGATTTGTGATCTACCTCAACAATTGAAATAATGGAATTGTCATGCATGCCAAGTACACAACCTAAATCTGATGTAAATTCAACCCTTTTACCTATTTGAGTGATCTGATAACTGAGAGAAAATTTATAGAAAGCTTCAGAACATGTAAAACATTCTCAAAACGACCATTATGGAGTTCCATTCTTCTCTCTCCTGCTACTGCTACTGGAGTATCATCCTCCATGAGAATAGGAGGTCTAGAGCATGAACTCAAAGAAGTGAAAACTTCCTCTTTTGCCGCCATATGATGTGATGTGCCAGAATCTATAATCCATGAATCAGATGAGGAATTAATTACAACAAGAGCATGATGATTACCTTTCTTAGACACAGGGTCTTCTTCCTTCTTCTTCTTGGCTCCTTTAAGAATGAAGTTTCCAATATTGTTTTGCTGAAGTACCTAAGCCATAAGATCGATCTGTTTCTTCATGCATGTGGAGACTTCATGATTTGTTTTATTGCAATAAGTGCACTACTTTCCCTTCTTCTTCTTCTTTTCTTTGGAACCTGTAGAATCCTTGAAGGGTTTGGAATATCCCTCCTCATTTGGTTTTGGATGTTGTGATTTCCCCTTTCCTTTCTGTTTGGATTATCCTTTTACATCATGAATGGTGTCTGCATGTGATTTGGGATCCTTGATTAAGCCCATCTGAATGATTTTTGCCTTCTCATGTGTGAGAGAATCAATGAATTGATCCATGGTAGGCATCTTCCAATTTGTTCCCATGAGATATCTTCCAGAATGGAAAGTGGAGACATAGACATCATATTATGGTCCTAGCTTAACCAAGATTGTTAGAATAAGTTGGTCTACTTGTGTAGACTTATCAATACCAGAAGATTCCAAGCTCAATATCAAATATTTAAACTTGGTAAATAAGTCTTGCAAATTGTCAAAACTTTTAGGATCCAAGGTATTCAACTCTACCTCAAGCATATGACCTCTCATGTCATCCTGCTTTCCAAACAGACTTTCCAAGGTGGTATAGATCGCGTTTGGAGTCTTGCATGCGGAAACATGAAACCATAAATCAGTTGAAAAGAATTCAAGAAGAAGTCTCGTGGCCTCATCCTTTCGGTTTGCCCATCTGGTCTTCTCAATTGTTGATGTAGGTTCTATTTCTGTCCCCATTGTCAAATTATATAGTCCTTTCCTTCTGAGTTGGAATTCAAACTTGGGCTTCCAATAAAAATAATTGTATGGTGTGAGGATTACCACCAAGTTTGATTGGAGAATTGGTGTCGTATCCATCTCTCCCACTGTTTTTGAGAAACCCTAAAAATTTACTCTGAATCTGCAAGTGAAAAATTTGAGAAATCACTGTAGAAAAAGGTACTTTTAGAGGTGGTTGCACCTTTCCTTAAGACACAGAGTGACCAGGTCTCACTTAGCAAGTGTACAGGGTGCGACCACTCTAGAATTGGAAAAATCGTAAGTCTGTGTGTGATGGTCGCTTCTTTCGACATGGAGAAGGTGCGACGACTGTGTTTCTCAACTAAGAAAGGTGCGAAACTCTGATTTTGCTTGCCGAAATTCTGATTTTCCTTATTCTCTAGCTTGTCTAGCTTTCTCCAAGTAGCTTGGCTCTGATACCATGTCAATGTTTCATAGAAACCTGCACAAGAGACCTAGCTAAAGAAAGTACAAATGAAGCTTATCAAGAAAGGACGAGAGATTCAATATGGAAGAATGAGAAAATATATTCACACTACTCCAATGAGATAATCAATGATGATCATTGTGATACAATTAATCAGTGGAATACACTCATATATAAGAAAGAACATTCCATAATTAAGAAAAAAAATCAAGCTGTTAGATTTCTTTAGGAATCCATGCATGCATAATAGTGATGACCTAAATAGAAAGTATAAAATAGAACTAGTCAGTTAACTCCCATTGAACTAGTGTGTCGAAAATATAATTTTCTCCAACATTTTGTAACTGTCATTCATTGTTATTTTTCACTACAATACTTTCTTAGTAATGTGTGTTACTTCTTATGATATAGTTGTATGTGGGTATTACATATCAGAGTTCATTTAAGATAGAAATATGTGTTTACTATGTGTTTGACAAAAGCCCTATGGAGTTAGTGTGCTTTTGTTACTGATTTTCTACACTTTATTAACTACAAAACAAAAAGATGTACATTATTCACAACGCCATGATATGGTGTCAATGTAGCAAAGTCATAAAACATCTATGCAAAGTATTCCAAGAATAAAATTTGGGATATTACATCCCCTTGTAATAACACCGTCCTCAATGTTATTTATTGCAACAATGTCTTTTGTGAAAACATAGATGGATATGCCTCTCTCATGGCATCCTCCATCTCCCAAGCAACTCATTTGGTCCAAAATGGTTCCATTGACTTTTTCTCGAGTGATGGCTCGGTTCTAGAGCATTTCGACTTTCCTGTCTAGTATGAACAAGGGCTCTGGCTGGAACTCTCCCTCTAGTTCCACCTAGATGACATTCCAATCAATAACATGATTAGAATCATGTACACATTTTTTAAGCAAAGATACATGAAAAACATTATGCATTTTAATATTTGCAAGGAAAGCAAGTTTATAAGCTACTGGTCCCATCCTTTCCTAAATTTTGAATGGTCCACAATATCTGGTTGCAATCTTGGCATAGGCTCCAAGATTCAATGAACTCTTGTGCGGTTTCACTTTAAGATACACATGCTCGCCAACTTTGAATTATTTGTGTGCCTACATTTTGTTTGTGTAACTCTTATATCTATCTTGGTTTGTCTTCAAGTTTTGTTTGATCTTGATAACTTATTGTTCCATGTCTTTCAACATTTTGGCTCCAAGTGTGATTCTATTTACTGGTTTGTCCCAGCTTACATGTGTATTACATCTTCTGCCATATAGTGCCTCAAAAGTGAAGAAAACTGAGGTAGTATGACGCTGCCAAATCTGGTCAATATTTGACCAGAATTTAGCTCTAAGTTTCAATCTCCAAAACTGTCCTTTGCTGCATTTTAGGACAACAAACAATTTAATAAATTTCTGCCCATAGTTTTTATTTGTTAAGTTTTCTTTGAGGTTCCCTTGCAAATGTTTTCGAAACGATGGTTAGCACATGCAATATATCTCAAAACAAGTAACACTCCTCTAGATATTTACAACACAAATAAGCTGATCTACACTCTGAGCATGCATGAAAATAGGACACAGGTATTTTTGGTCAACATGACCTTGNCCCCCCCCCCCCCCGCCCCCCGGGGAAAACCGATGTGGAATGAAAGTATATACAATGATGATCTCAAATAGTGAATACAACAAGGAATACAATACAAGGTAACATGGTAAGATATCAAGCTCCTCTCAATCTTGTAGCATAGGTTCCAAGATGAATGCGCCTAGGAAAGTGCACCTCTCTCTCCTTGTTTCTATATACACTGAACTGAAGCACCCAAGCTCATCTGTGGCCCAATGAATAATCCCTTCCACACAAACACCGTGTTGTGTGTCTCCTCCACCATGAACCAGACATATATGAGATTGGACAAGGCCTCCTAGTGCCTTCTAGATGTGCACCCTCCTTCAAGAAAGAATGATAACAAAGGAAAGTGTTTCTCACCAATATTCAATCTCATCCCAGCTGTGGACTTCCTTGACTCCTGGAAAGGCCTACTTGAGTATGGCTGTACCCTCTCATCAAAGTGGCCCCTGTCTCTGATCTGATCGACATGTCCTGAGACCGATATTCTCAACATGCCTTGACACTGATCTGCCGACCTACCTGATCTTTATATGGAAGTCCATCTATACCTACCTGAGATCACCTAGATCTTGGAATCTCACCAAATATCTCTCCCTCAACATCTCACTAAAGGTATCTAGGTCTTGGCATCTCACCAAGATCCTCCTTGGTCTCTCACCAAGGTCCTATACTCATGGCATGAAAATGAGTCACATCTCTTGGCATTTCACCAAGAGTCTCTACCTCCCGGAATCTCGCCAACTGTCACTACTCATGGCATCTCACCAAGTGTATTTGGATCTTCAAATCTCACGAAGATCCTCAAATTGGCCTCTCACCAAGTGACTTCCACCTGAAGTGGAACCTAAACCTGATCTTCTCGTCTCCATATCCAAGTGAGGATCAAGCCTCTATGGTGCCCTGCTCCTCCTCACAGCATCACAAGTGGTCATCTTTGCCTTGGTGTTTTTCTTCCTGAAATCTACATCCAACAATGGTGAAGGAGCAAGTGCCATAGGAATCACCACGAGAGATTGAACTATATACCATAGTTCAAGATCCTCCAAGACTAATGTGATCCTGGTCTTCCAAGGGGACCAATTGCTAGCTCTGTCTAGTCTATCCTATGCCCACATCTCAGACACTGACATGGATTTCCACTAAAGCTCACACTGATACTAAAATTGAAAAATAACTCAACCTCACCACTTGACACACAAGTGGAAGTAAGGCCATCCAAACATGTCCAAAAAAAAAACAGTCCTACAACTGTCCAACAAATCTTCCCACAAGCTGTCCACTAACTCTGCAAACAAGCTGTCCAAAATATGCCAACAAGATGTCATAAAACTGCCCTCAAAATTCTTTAGAAATCGACAAGTGTTCACCAACAAGGCTTTGATACCATGAAGAAAACCGAGGTACTATGAGGCTGCCAAATCTGGTCTATCTTTGACCAGAATTTAGCTCTAAGTTTCAATCTCCAAAACTGTCCTTCTATGTTTTAGGACAACAAACAGTTTAGTAAATTTCTACCCATAGTTTTTATTTGTTAAGTGTTCATTGAGGTTCCCTTGCAAGTGTTTTCAAACTGGTGGTTATCACATGCAATATATCTCAAAACAAGTAACACTCCTCTATATCTTTACAATACTAATAAGTTGATCTTCACTCTAAGCATGCATCAAAATAGGACACATGTATTTTTGGTCAACACGACCCTGGATAAAACCCCCCTGGGGAAAACCAATGTGGAATGAAAGTATATATAATGATGATCTCAAACAATGAATACAACAAGGAATACAATACAAGGTAACTTGGTATGATAACATGCTCCTCTCAAGCTTGTAGCATAGATTCCATGATGAATGCACCTAGGAAAGTGTGTCCCTCTCTCCTTTTTTCTCTATCCATTGAACTGAAGCACCCAAGCTCATTTGTGGCCCAATGAAGAATCCCTTCCACACAAACAACCTGTTGTGTGTCTCCTCCACCATGAACCAGCCAAATCTGATATCGGACAAGGCCTCCTAGTGCCTGCTAGATCTGCGCCCTCCTCTAAGCAAGATTGATCACCATAAATAAATGAGGGTCCAAGCTTCCCTAGCTCCTCCATGGATGTAGGATCCCAAGCTTCCCTCTCTCAATGCTTCCATTCCCATCTCCATTGCTGCTCTCTAGCTCTCCTAGTGAACAAATGAGTGAATGAGCTTCCAAGGCACCTATGCGCCCCTCCTAAACCTCCATAAGGATACCTAAGAAATGGATGGCTAGGATCTCCCTATGCCATCTCTAATAAAAGGTTGATATCATCCCACAATAATTTCACTGACAAACCCACTTTGGGTTAAGTTCCCTATGTTCACTTTATGTCTATTAATTCACCCAGTTTGTGAATTAATTATCACTTTTGGCTAAAAGTGACTAATTTCACTTTTGAATTAAAACTTGTAAATCAAAGTTAAATTAGACATAAAGTAAAAGGTACAAATGTACCAACATCTCCCTCTTGTGGTTAGAGGCTCAAAACCACAAGGGAACCACTTCCCAAGGTACACCAAAACTCAACAAAAAAGACTCATCTTTAAAGATGAATGGTAACCATTATTATAGGTAAACTCAACCAAATGCAGGCATTCCTCCCATTTGTTTGTTCTATTCACGACGTACATGCGAAGCATGTCTTCCATTATTTGTTTTTTCCTTTTTGTTTTCCCATCTGACTGTGGATGACATGCAACATTGAAATTTAATTGTGTACCCAAGCCTTCAAATAACCCTTTCCAAAATTTTGATTTAAACTTTGAATCTCTATTAGATATGATTTTGGTAGGTATTCCATGCAGTCTGAAGATTTATTTCATGAAAATCTCTACAACATTGACTGCTTTGAATGTGGACTTTATAGGAATGAAGTGAGCAACCTTGTTCAATTTGTCCACTACAACCATGATGGCATCGTTTTGTTTCAGTGTCTTGGGAAATCCTGTGATAAAATCCATGTTGATCACTTCCCATTTCCATTCAGGAATGGGTAAAGGTTGCAACAAGTCTGCTCGATGTCTATGTTTTTCTTTAACCTATTGACATTCCAAACATCTTGCAATACAATCAACAATTTCATTTTTCATTCCAGGCCAAAAATATTGTTTTCTTACTGCAATAATCATTTTCTGGTAACCGGGATATCCCGAGTAAGGCTTCTTGTGCATTTCATCCAAGATAAGTCTTTTTAAGTCCTTTGCATCAGGGATGTACAATCTATCCTTCTTCATTTATTTGATAACCATCAAATTTTTGGTTTGGTTGATCTTGTTGTATGTCTTCCTTTGCTTGTAGAAAGTACTCATCCTTACCCAAGGCCTCTTTTATCTTGGAATTTGTATCAAATTCACAAGTGCTGATAGCTGCCAATTGTATAGCCTACATACTTCCACTAAGTGCATTTTCTACCTGTTCATATTATGATAGTTGCGGGAAGTATTTACATCCACGTGTAAACCTGACGAGAATAGAACATTCCGGGAAGAAAGAAGAAACCCTAATTAATTGGTTAATGACCCTAGAAGACAAGTCAACTCAAGAGAATGACTTGTATTAAGTTATTAGCCTCCAAGAAAAGAAGTCGGCTAAAGGAAATATTATATACTAAAGAATTAGTACCCAAAATGAGAAGTCGACCCAACCAGTCTGCCAAAATTAGTATAAATACAGGAAGCCAGTCTTCATTCTGGAAAGAATTCTCAAAATTGCAGAAGAAACACTTGTGCGTACTGCAGTTGGCCATTTTGTGCGCAAGTTTGGAGGAGAGCTACCGTTGCAGCTACTGCAGCTAGCAGATTTCGGTCTTGGCTTGGACTCTCTCTTGGTTATGGTTTGGACTCTCTAATCAAATCTTGTTACTCTTGTTTGGTGCACTATCCTTGGAGAGAGGTGCACTATCTTGTTTGGCTATATACCCTAGGGTTTGCTTCCAGAATGATTCTCTGTCAAGGTTAAGGTGCTCGGGGGTGGCTTCGGCCTATGCTTGGGTGAAAATAGTGATATTTTCTATGGTTAGATGAGCACATCCATCATATTCTAACAGGTTATGGGACCACACCTCCTTCATTCAGTCTAACCAATGGAAGGGAGCATAGCCATAAGGAAAATAAGCTTGTTGAAGAATTCTCGCTAGGGTTTCTAGCTGGAACAATCACCAAAGAATTGCCACTAGGGTTACTAGCAGGTGCAGTTGCAAAAACCCTAATCCTCTCGTTGAGGCACCTTAAGTGAAGGGATTGACCTAATTTCTAGATAGAATAGTGCGCCCTAGCCTAGCGCATCTCCTGGTACTCCAAGCAAGCCAAGACGTCAAGTTTGATTTTTTGGTCAAATCTAGGGTTGACCAAGTCAAGGCAACCACGAATTACTCTATGAAGTCAGAAAACAAGTTAGATGGGGCTTATAAATTCATAGCATTGAAGACAAGGATTGACCTCATCCTTGCACGGAATAAAGTATTGGATGTCGTGAAAGGAAAGATCGTGGAACCAGAGTTTGAAGAAGGAAAAGAGAAGGAACTGCAGAACATTGCAGTTATGGAGAAGTTAAAAGACAATGACATCAATGCCATGAGTATCATAGTGGAATCTATAAAATACCACTTGATACCCTACATATCCCATCGTGACTCATCTATGAAGATGTATGATTCCCTAATAATTCTCTTCTCAGTCAGAAACATTGGACAAGTAATGAGTTTTAAGAATGAGCTCCGTGACATGAAGATGAATGATGATGACATCATAACATGATACTTTGTGATAATATCTCAATTAAGAGATCAACTATAAGCTATTAAAGAGATCATTTCAGAGAAGGAATTGGTAAACATAGTACTCAATGGTCTTCCCAAGACATGGGATGCATTTTCCGCAAGCATGAACACAAGGAAGGAGTATCCTACATTTGAAGAACTTTGGACTTGCTGTGCACACGAAGAATCAAGGATCAATGCAAAATATAAATACCAAAAGAAGTATGATGATCAAGCCTTCACAACAAGGTTCAAGGATTTCAGGAATAAAAAGAAGTTTGGCTCCAGGAAGAAACCAAATCAAGAGAAAGATATGTCAAGAATACAATGCTTCAATTATCAAAAGTATGGTCACTACAAGAATCATTGTCCCGAGTTGAAGAAAAGGAAGGAAACACAGGAAACATAGGTTTCCGAAGAAAGGGAACCCTCAAAGAAAGCCAAGCAGGACCAAACAAACTTCTTCTTCTAAGACAAGGTAACAATACTCTTCATAGTTCTTGTACATACCATGTTTTCTGTAAATATCTTGCATATCTATTTCCTAGAAGATAATATGTTCAAAGAGAAACTATACCTATGAAATAACAACAAGATAAGGATTTCTATCACAATGACTACAAGTCAGGCAATACACATGAAAGGATGAAGTACATCAGCAAACCCTGGTAACAATTCATGTGGAAGTTATTATATAAGTAACAACTGCAAGATAAGCCGAAATCAGAATCAATCTTGAAGAATCCTAGAAGAAGTAAAAGACAAAAAGAAGTCAACAATCAAGAGGAAATTTGAAAAATACTTGTGACACTTTGCAGAAGGAAATAAGGATGCATACACAAGCGTGGGCTCTCTTAGTTGGAGGGACCTGATTACAGAATTCCAAAATATGAGCATGCATTCATCCATGAAGCAAGGATTAGGAGGGAGCTAATCCTAAATAATATGATCCACTGAAGATGATGAAGTATCTATCCATGTTCCCATCAGTGGTAGAAACCATGAAGAGAAGCACGTGTTTAGTTTGAATTTAGAAGAAGTATTCTTCGAAAGAAGCCTTAAAGTATCCCTGGTTGTCCATCCACATCCATGATCCTATGATGAAAGAAAGAAGTTGGAATCTTCAGGGAATGGAATCTATAGAAAACTCCATGGACCTAAGAGATAAATAAAAACATGAGGAAGAACATGAAGATTCTAAGAGAGAAGGAAAACCCAGAACAACCAGTCATTGTATCGAGAGTCACAAGACTACCAGCCTGATATGAACTCACTAAAAGAAATCAAGCAGAGGAACTGAAAGTTGTGTGTATGGAAGACTTATGAATGAAAGCATTGCGAGATCCAGAATTAGAGGTTCTCCCAGATGGAGGGAGAAGACTACGATGATTGTTTGTTCCAGTAAACCAGACATATCTCTACATGAGCCATTATATCGTTCGCAATATCCATGGGTTGGAGTTTACATCAAATGAATGCAAAGTCTATTCTCCAGAATAATTTAACAAAGAGCGCATGAAGAATAACCTCAAGGCTTTAAGGTATACCAGAAGGAAACCCTTGTATGTAGATGAAGACAACTTGGTAAAGAACCTCCAATGCATAGCAGAAGCATGGTGAAAAACTTTCTATAATAGAGATATTGTATCAGAATGGTTACTCAGACCCTCAGGATGATGGATTTCTAATCCATGACAAACTCTCACGATGGAAGAATAAGTACCACTTGGATATGTTCTAGTTTGACCCTTGCCACGATGTTATGAGCCAGCGGGAAACAAAATATGAATCCAATAATGATATACTATATTGATCAGAGATATATGAAGCCTTCAGAGAAAACCAATGTTCTAGAAAGACCAAAGTACAGTCAGATCAAGCATTACATTCTCCATGATGATGTCCAGAAAAGAGAAAGTGGTTTTCAAATATATATATCCACATATGAGAAAATAAGAAGACATTTTGGTAAAGCCTTTGTCCAATATGAAAGAGTTTGCGTACTCAAGCTGGAGCTCGTAGGAGACAACTTCCTTATTGAAAAAGGAAGAGATGACTCCCAGGTTGGGAGGGAGCACTGATGTGTTATTGATTTATGGACAGTCATTTTTCAAGTTTGAAAAATGGTCCGGGATGAGTAGTTCCTTTCCAGTTCAGAAAGTGGTTTGAGATTTTTGACAGACATGCATTTTCCAGTTCGAAAAATGGTCTAGATCGAACGGTCATTTTCGTAATAAAAATGGTTCGATGGATTGCTGATGTACCATAGACAATGATTCCCCTTGTGGTTAACATGGGGAATGGTCTAGGACAATCTCTCTTCTTGACGATCATTCTCAATAGTGGTCAAGAAGATTGGTCGGCCTCACCGAATAATCATTCTTTCAAAGCTCACAGTTGTGAGCAGTTTCGAATAATGGTCTGTTTTGGAGGTTGGTGCATGACAGTCATTTCCTTTGGAAATGGTCCGGACAATCATTCCCTAGGGTAGATTCATTCTCTCCAGGTTGCACTTTATTTAGTGATGGAGGAATGGTCCAGATAGGTGAATGGTCCAGGCTCAACAATCCGGGACAAACATTCCCTAGGACAGACTCATTCTCTCCAAGTTGCACTTTGTTTAGTGCTGGAGGAATGGCCCAGATAGGTGAATGGTCCAGGATCATAAATTAGGACAATTATTCTTACTTTCTTGAGAAGAATAGTCCAGATAGATCATCATTTATGTTTTACCTTTTGAGGGCAGATGCTCTCCCAAATCTCACAAATGTGAGTGGAAGGATGGCCTAGATGATTTAGTTTATATCATAACAATGTTTTTCTGTGCAGGTTGACATCAGATGATATGATTTTTATGGAGACTCTATGTCTCCGGACAGTAGATGTATACTACTGTGGTGGATGTGTTCCACTAATTGTGACTATATGTCACTGATCAAGTATCCGTGTGCTACTTGGTGTGGCAGTGTACCACTGGATTGTAGCTGTGTACTACTATGGATAGACACAATCGTGTTCTATTTAATGACATTGTTCTGATTGCCTTGAAGACTATCAATAGTATTGAAATTTTTTATCAACTAGAAGGATGATCAATGGAAAAGGATTTCCCCAGACGGAAAATGGTCCAGGACATTTATTCTTCTAGGACATATGTTTAGATTAGAAGAAGGGTTCTTGTATCACTTTGTGGAGTGAATGACTTATCCAACATCATGTCTATTTACTCAGTTGGAGTATGGTTTCGAGAGATGATGCAGTTGATGACACTGATAGTGATGATGGTGCTCATGATCTAATCATGAGTTAGTCTATACGACTATGTTGATGCTATCGGGTGAATGGTATGTTTTTTCTCAAGACCATTACCTTCAATACCTCCCTGGCTAGGAGGGAGTGTTGATATTATGGTAGTTGCGGGAGATATTTACCTCCAAGTGTAAACCTGGCAAGAATAGAATATTTCGGGAAGCAACAAGAAACCCTAATTAATTGGTTAATGACCCTAGAAGACAAGTCAACTCAAGAGAATGACTCGTATTAGGTTATTAGCCTCCAAGAAAAGAAGTCGGCTACAAGAAATATTATATACTAAAGAATTAGTACCCAAAATGAGAAGTTGGCTTAGGCAGTTTGCCAAAATTAGTATAAATACATGAGGCCAATCTTCATTATGGCAAGAATTCTCAAAATTGCAGAAGCAACACTTGTGCGCACTTCAATTGTCCAGTTTTTGCGCAAGTTTGGAGGAGAACTGCCGTTGCAACTAGCAAATTTCGGTCTTGGCTTGGACTCTCTCTTGGTTATGGTTTGGACTCTCTGGTCAGCTCTTGTTACTCTTGTTTTGTGCGCTATCCTTGGAGAGAGGTGTGCTATCTAGTTTGGCTATCTAGCCTAGGGTTTGCTTCCAGAATGATTCTCTGTCAAGGTTAAGGTGCTCGGGGGTGGCTTCGACCTATGGTTGGGTGACAAGAGTGATATTGTCTATGGTTAAACAAGCACATCCATCATATTCTAACACTACCTTGTTCTCTTTTCCCTTTATGTGTCTGATTTCAAAATCACACTCACTGATGAATGCTAACCATTTAGCTTGTCTAACATTCAAGTGAAGCTGATCAAAAAGATACTTTAATCCACTGTGGTCTATCAACAAAATAAATTTTCTACCCATCAAGTAGTGTCGCCACATATTTAGTGCATGTATTATGGCTGCAAGTTCCAGGTCATGGGTAACATAGTTCCTTTCATGCTCCTTCAATTTCCTGTATTCATAAATTGCTACATGATCATCTTGCATAAAAATCTCAACCAATCCTTCTTTACATGCATCTGTAAACACTGTGAAGTCTTTGGTTGGGTCAACAATCTTTAGTACCAGTGCACTGGGTAGAAGATGCTTCAAATGTTGAAATATTTCTTCACATTTAGTAGACCACACAAACTTTACTCCTTTATTTTGAAAAGAGGTTATGGGATGAAAATGTTTTGAAAACCCCTCAATGAATCTTTTGTAGTATCCTGCCAGTCCCATAAATGACCTTATATCTGTAAAATTCTTTGGAGTGGGCTAGTTCATAATGGCCTTGATCTTTTCTGGATCAACTGATATTCCCTGTTCTGATATGATGTGTCCTAAATATTGTACCTTCCTCTGATAGAAATCACATTTATTGAACTTGGAATATAGTTGATGTTCTCTTAGTGTTTGCAACTCCAATTTAAGATGATCCTCATGTTCTTCTTCTGAGTTAGAGTAGATAAGGATGTCATCGATAAAGACCAATACAAACTTATCCAGATATTTGTTGAAAACACTGTTCATGGGACACATGAACGTAGCGGGTGCAATGGTAAGTCCAAATGGTATTGTTGTTGCCTTTATACACACCTGGGTGACGTGGAAGAAATATTCAATTCACTTGGTGTGTCCTTGGGGGAAAGTCTCGAGTCAAGGTGCTGTCACCTGATCCTCAACTCCTTCGTCTAAGCCAACTCTTAGCGAAGCCAAGGGGGGTAGTCTCTAAAAAATACTAAGGCTTGAAACTAGTCTAAGTATAAGAAAGTGAATCTAGGAGTTTATTGCAGTAAAGACAATTACAACAAGAGTAAATATACACTAGCAACATATACCATTCATACATTCATGAAGTAAAAAGACTCATGGAAAATATATTTAATTAGAAAATACTTTCACAAAAGATATTGAAAGGATAATGGTGCTTGCAAGTGAAATAACCATAAGCATTGATAAATACTTCAAATGAAATAAAGTGTTTCTTTACAAAATGAAAATTTTGAAGCAAATGGCTTCTTAGAATGTGGACAATTGAGACCAATGCCAATGATATCATGTAATGTGCTGCTGAAGATGTGATGTACCTTGTGGAGATTTCTTTTGGAGTTTGATTAATGTTGGATTGATTATTATTGCAAATTGCTTGTAAATTGAAATGTTTGAAATCCAACTAAACTAATGTGTGGCCTCTCCAGAGGCTATCTCTTTTCTTGGAAATTTGTGGAGAACTTGCCGAAGCCCAAAGACTTCACCAACAAGTTCAATGAAGGTGTTGGAGGTCCAACACGAGGAGAACCTAGATCTCAAAGTTCCCGTATGACTTCACACACTCCCTTCATGTGGTTTCCTTAACAATAAGATAATTCCTTTTGAGATTGTCCTAATTAATATACTCTACACTAACCAACCCTGGTTCTGATGAGTTCCCTAGATCGAGCTAGGATCACAAGGGTTCAAAGCATACACAGGGGAGCTGAGGGGGAAGGTTTATTTTAAACAATAAATAAGTTGCAGAAAAGTAAAATTTGTGCTAATTACTAAATCCACACTGACCAACCTCTTTGCAGAGGAGCTGAGGGGATTAGTTTGTTTTCCAAAATCAAAATTGCATAAACTTCAAATGAAAGCTAGCTAAATGATTGAAGAATTATTATTATTAAAAAAAGTTAAGCAAAAGGTGAAATGTGTGATGCTTTAAGAGATTGTGATTCCTTTTCTTAGTTGTTAGGTTGTGAGATAGATCAAGCTTTAAACAAAACAAAAAGGAACTCATGCATGAACAAAATAACACACCACCACCGGTTCCCCCCCTTGTGGGGAAAGAAGAAATAATGAGGCCTCCTTAGCCTCACTTATTTTATTAACTTTCTTTACAATTGATTTTATTTCTTTTTTTGAGGAGACTTGTGATCCTTATAGCTTGGGATCACAAGTGTTACAAGTTTAAAAAGAAACTAGTCTTCAAGGTTCACTCTTGGGGTTCAAGTTTCTTCAAAATTTCGCCCAAATTTGCTAGAGTATTTCCTTGTTTTTATTGCAACCTGATAAAAACCAGCAAAAAAATTTATTAGAATCCACTAAAAAATCACTTTGAGAAAGTTATTTGATAAGGAAAAATCTAAGCTCAAATTTTCTAGAATTTCCCAAATGTAAAAAATGTTTTTTTTGGTAGATTTTTGACAATTCAGGGAAACTAAAGAGGTCTCTATTCCCAATGATATTGCTTGCTGTCCCAAAACATAAAACAATATTAGTGAGATTCCCGACTACAAATTTAGACTCTCATGAAATGAAACTACCCTTAGCTTTTAGATTTCGTCAAAGAATTAGCATAAAGATAGAAAAAATGCAATCTTGGTGCTAACCTACTTGCAAAAAACAACATGCAAAGCAAAAACTTCCCTAAGATTTATCTTTAGAATTTGGAAATTGAACCTTGCATATAATAGTAACAAAAGAAGTATTTTAATTAAATGGACAAGGAGAAAAGAGGATTTTTTTCCCCAAATCTGTGAAATTTTGGGCTGTGGGGTCCCTTAGTGAATGGAAGTGGGAGTTCTTGCTCCTTAGTGCCTTGGAAAAATGATGGATGAGATCCAATCAATCATTACTCCAAGTTAGGAAACTAAATGATATATTCAACCCTGCAAACACCTTGTTAAAATAAGGTATTCCCTACAAGACAAGACTCAATCAAGAATTTTAGTTCATGTGAAAAACATATATGATTAAAATATTATAATGCATGAAACAATAAAATCTAAGAGCAAGCAAGCAAGTTATATTTTACTCAATAGTGTGATAGCACAATTTAAAGGCCTTCAAAGAGTAGATATGCAAAATTATGAATAATACAAGTTACCTCATACACCATTTGAGCATTAAAACATTCACGCCATGAGAACCAACACCAATGGACCTCCAAAGTATTTTTATTCAATCCTTGAGAAAATAATTACACAATAGGTTATACAATCAGCCTTTCCTTGCACAATATCCAACTAACCAAGAAGAGGAGGGTCAACCTTTTTATATAGAAATAGGGGTGAAGACTCCAAGGTAAGTGCACATGAGCTAAGGGAGAGTGCGCATGCCACAAGTGAGGATGAGTGGTAGTGGAAGGGGAAGCAGATGAGTGACACCTCACATGATCTTGATATGACTTGAGACATGTGAGTTCAAAGGAATGATGGGTCACCACCTCTCCTAAGTAGGTGAGCGGCCTCCTTGGGATCCACACCAAGCTCCTCAAATCCACCAAGTAAGCAAGGGAGGTCGAGTCTTAGCATTGGGATATCCAACCTTTTCCAACTCACTCAAAAAATCACCTAACTCTCTTGATAACTCGCCATCACTCTCTGTTGAATACTGGCAAAGGGAAAACATGTCCCCAACATGTTTCCTTATTAATAGGTTGCTGATTTTTATTGATTTTTTTATGTCTTTTTCACCTTTTGTGAGAAAAAATCATTTTTGAGTGACTAAAATCACTTTTTTGAATCAACAAAGGGGGAATAAGGGTTTAGGGGGTGTTATGGCTTAGAAAACGAGCACAAACATGGCATATGACAACATCTGATGCCACTTTTATGACTTTTTTGACTTTTACAATTAAAATAACTCGTTTGTGGGAATTTTTTTATTGACTTAAAACATTAAAAAAAACCAAGGGGGGACTTAGTGCAATTTCCATATGACTCAATATAGATGACCTAGCATGGTAATATAAACATTTAGAAACTATACATTGGAATTCCATGCAAAGGCCTAACCACCAACACATACTCTAGCTTTGGAGGTGATTTGAATGAAAAAACTTAGAAATTATAACTTGCCTATGAATAATTTCTTAGGAAAGAGATAATTAACAATGAAAAAAAACACTCTAGAGTATATGCTCGTGATCAAGTCTTGGGTGGCCAAGTATTTTACAACTTCATCATGCTAATCTCATTTATTACAATGCCCCACAGGGGATGGAAATGCAAAAACAGTTTTTCAAAATGACCGGCTAAACTTCTGAACACTGAAATTTGAGCAATTGATTGCTCAGTCTTTGACGGCTCAACAACAAGTCCAGCTAGTGAAACTCAGTGGATAACATTGGCTCTATATGGGGACTTGTGCTTGATCTTTTTATTAAAATGAGGGCATGCAAGAATCCATAATCAAATGACTTGCATCATTGGTACCTCATCAATAATATATCCATATGAAATCCAATAATAAACATAAGCTGCAAGAATAATGTACAAGAAATATACAAAAGTAATAAATGAAATATATATAGGAAATGAAAATATGAAATGTGAAGTACAAAGGAAAATGGTTAGAGATTATGATACAAAATATGCCCCCATGGGCATCAGATGACTTCGCTGAAGAATAACTTGAGGAGTTGACCATTTATTGGAAGCATCAAATTCTCACCATTCAATCGGCTAAGGAAGAATGAGTTCTTGCCAGCCACATCCTGAATAATGTATGAACCTGTCCATAGACCGTCAAATTTACCGTGACTTCCTGGCTTCTCTTTCCTTTTGTCCCATAGAAGAACTGTATCACATGTTTGGGAATCCCTCTATTTTGAAGACTTATCAAAAGTCTTCTTAATTTTTTCTTGATTTCCTATACTTTGATCCACGGATTTCCTTCTATTCTCATCAAACTCAATTAACTGATCAATTCTACTTTGCTGAAAGTCTTCATCTAGACCATACTTTTGAATAACCTGATACATTGGAAGCTTTAAATGAACCGACAAAGTAAGCCCATAAACAAGTTCAAAAGTTTTTTTTTTTTTTTTCTCTGTAGCACTCTTCTTTGTAATCCTGTCAGCCCATAATGAAAACTTAATCTTATTATCCCATGATATTTTATTATCCCCAACTGTTTTCTTAAGGAAAGTCATTAGATTCTTATTGCTAGAATCAACAAGACCATTGCCTTGGGGATAATAGTTTGAAGAGTGGGATAACATAATTCCATACTTGAAACATAATGAGGATATTTCTATTGAGCTAAAGGCCTTGGCATTATCGACAATTATCTTGGAAGGTACACCGAACATAGTGATGATTTTATCTTCAAAAAAGTTCATGACAACTTTGTTGGTTACTGACTTGGTGGGTATAGCTTCTACCCACTTGGTGAAATAATCGGTCCTTGTTAATATCCAAGTATACCCATTACTTGATTTGTCTTTGAATTGACCGATGAATTTAAGCCCCCACTTCTGAAAAGGGGCTTCGACTACTACTGGCTGTAGAGGCAAGGTTGTTAGATTTTGCTTCCCTGTGAACAAATGACACTGCTGGAAACCCCTAACCATTTTATGCACATCTGAAAAAATGGCTGGCCAATAATAAACTGCTTTAAGGATCTTGTGGGCAGTAGTTTTAGCTGCAAAATGCCCACCAAAAAATCCTGAATGAAAATAAACCATGACTTTCTTGGATTCAAACTCGTCAACACACCTAAGTATTACCCCATCGGGGTTCCTCCACCCCAATCCATCCTACATGATACAATACTTAGAAACATTCAACCTTAATGCCCTTATTTTATGACCAATTTGGTGACTTGAACATGTGAGGTTGATAAGAAATAAAATGACATCTGCATACCATTGGTGTTTTTCTAACTTTTGAAGCTTTAAAGAAAAGACCGGCCTAGACTGATTGTTTTGACAAACTAGGTCCAAAGTTTGTTCATTTCCTTCTGTTAATATTTGAGCTAATCCTTGACCCTTAATTAACTTGGTGGGTTTTATCTCTAAGTCATACTCTTGTATTTTGGAAACCCACTTTCCTCTGACTCCTAAGAAATCTCATTGTGCTAGGATGTCTTTCACTGTTGGGCGAGGTACATACCCCACAACCTTTGAATATCCTACATAGACCCGGAAATGCTTGAGAGATTTGACCAAGGCATACACTTGTTTTTCCATAATTGTGTAATTAAGCTCTGAATTTTGTAATGCCTTGCTCATAAAAGTGATGGGTTGCTCTTGATCATCATCATTCTTTTGGAGCAATACCCATGTTGTAGTATCTTCTGAAACAAAGGAAAATATTTGAAAGTCTTTAGAGTAATTTGGACTAATTAGTACAAGAGATTTACCAATTGAGTCCTCAATGTTTTTGAATGCTTTCCTTCCTTCATCTATCCAGTCAAACATGACATCCTTTTTCAAAAGTTTGAGGATAGGCTTTGTTATCCACATTTTGTGGATAACTAAGAATATTGTGTCTTGAGGCCCTCGGGTTGCATATATGGAGTGCCGAGAGACTACATGACCAACAATATCCATTTGCACAGATGGAGACCCTTCTCACCATCACAGATGGTCACAGATTTCCATATGGCATCCACCGCATCAGATGGCTTCCGGAAGGTAATGGGACTTTCTCCATGAGGTACAAGTCAGTATTATGGTAAACATCATTTCAATATTTAAGCCATTGGAGTATGTTGTATCTTAGATCGCTCTAGATTTCATGATATATGCTTCGACATTATTCCTTTTGCCCTGCTTCACCTTGGTGGTTGACATTTTTCCCTAGTAAGTGGTCTTCCTTGGGGATGAGTTTGCTACTAGGAACTCTCTTGAAGAGCCATCATACCATTCCCGACCACACTTACCACTTTCCATCACTATTTCCCCCCATTTCGTTATCTCTTGGGATTTTAGGGTGTATTGACCCAAGAAGGGGTTGTCCATCATTCTATGGGAAGAAGGGGCTGAAGGCCCAGATGGATTGATGTTGGGTAAAAGATAAAATCCTATGTATGAACCTTCTATATGATTCACCTAGGGATTACCCAAGAAATAAATGAAACAATTGTCTTTCAGTAAAGGGGGACCCACAATAAAATATGATTAAAAATTCTTAAAAGGTTAGTTGGAGGATAGGAGGTCTCATCATGAGATGACCTATCATGTCCATGAATATCTAGTGGTATGAAATTACCATCATCTGGTCACCAAACCAGGGTAATGGATCTCAGTTGCATGGATGAGATAAAGGGGGTCTCATAACGAGACAACCTTCTCATTTCCACTAGGTGTTTGTCATAGCGATCATGTCCTCTTTAAAACACTGTTGTTTTAATCATCGAAAATCCATTGGAATTCTTAATAAAAGTTCTTTCCTCATCGCGCTCATGCATTCGTAACCTATACCATTTGACGTCGAACATAACTAATTTTAAGGAATTAAAGTCACACTCAAGAGTATCATTCAAATACCCATAGTATCTATTTTCAGATTCTTAGGGATGTCTGTCACTCCTAGAGGAAAATTAGTGACCTGAAATACTGCAGTTATACCACTATCAAAAGTTTTCCTGGTGTCATCCAACTGTTTGATGTGAAATTTATGGCCATTGCACCACATAGCCTTATGGTTTTTCAACTGTAATATGCCAAACATGTAAAAGATGCATTGTTAATTAATAAACATTTTTATATAACTTGGAAAGTATATGAAAAAGACACACCTACATTCACATTAATATAATATAAAATAATTGAATAAAATGGGTGAATTTGCTTGCCTATCCATGTTTCAAACCATATGCTAAATCAATTTCCCTCTTTGTAACATTGGCATCTTCATTACGACGAGCTTCTCCAACCAATTTAGACAGTTGTTTCCATGATAACCTACCACCATGATGTTTTTTTGATCTAGATTTTATGAGCAGAACAAAATGAATACAGATTATTAACAGGTGCTTAACACAAAATAATAGAGATACAATAAAACATGTTTTCTATTCAATAACGAAATAAGCTGAAATTGTAAAATGCAGTGGAAACAAGCTTGCTGGAATGGTGGCGGCTTATCTCTGAGAAGAGATGTGACGACAACGCGCATTCGCAAGAAGAAGGTTACAATGAGGCTCTGAAGGCCTTTTTACAATAAGAAAGAATGCCAAAAACCCTAGACATCCAAAAACCTAACCCTAGGAGATGAAGCACCAAAAGTCATGTGGGCCCCGTTTGGGTAAGTTAGTACATCAACTTCCCGAGGTCGTAACTTTTGCATACAATCTCTGTTTTAGGCGTGTTATAGCATGTTGAAAAGGTATCATCGAGGAGATTCATTTTGGGGGCTCAATCATTCCATTGGATACCATTTAGGAGATTGATCCCGAAAAACCTTCATTTAGGCCCTCAAAATGGCCCCAGAAGTTAAAACTGCTAAAAATAGTAAATTGACAAAATTGTCAGAAAACTATTTTGAGATAGTTGGAAAAGGTGGGTGGACACCGATATCCATATGGATCAATCCTCCCTCCTTAGGAAGCAATGGTATCCATTGCATTGAGGTCCCCCATCATATGAGGAAATTTCTGCTGAATTTGGCCCTGGGTGAGCCACTTGCCTTGGTGCAGGAGCTGCCCTACTTTGACGACTCGATAACGCTGGATCCTTTGTTGTCAAGTGACGTTGATATATCTATCCACAATATGATAATTGGATTCCTTTTGTATGCATCCGAGGTTGATCTCTGTTGGTGTCAACTGTTCTGCTACTTCTGAGGTGTCCAATAATGGTGGGAAATAAGGGCGAAGGAGATCCACGTTGAACACTGGGTGCAGGCCAAGGAAAGGAGGAATGTTGAGCTCAAAAGAATTATTCCCCATGGCCTTGGTGATACTGTACGACCCATAACAGAGTGGGCGAAGCTTCCAATGGGGTCCTGTAAAGTGTTCTTTCTGCAAGTGCAACCAAACTTTTTCGCCCACTTGAAACTTATGCGGAACCCGATGTTGATCATGGTGCTGTTTGTACTTGTCATTGGACTTCTGTAGGATATCCTGAACCTATTGGAGGATGTGCTGGATCCACTCAATGAACCGGGTGGCTTTGTCAGCTTCAGTTGGAGCAGGAGATGAGTCGGTCGAGGTGACCGCAACGAGAAGTGCAACATCTATGGGACCCAATGGTTGGAATCCCAACCCCACTTGAAAGGGGACATGGCCGGTTGAGATATGTAGTGCTCGATTGTAGCTATGATGGACATAGGGAAGGCTCTCATCCCATGTGCGAGGGTGATTTGAATTATACATGCGAAGGATATGCACAATCATTTGATTCACAACCTCGAATTGGCCATCTGTCTGGGGGTGGAAGGTCGTGGATTTTGTGAGCTTGGTGTCCAGCAGTGACCAGAGGCTCGACCAAAATGTGCTGAGAAATTGACTATCCTGATATGAGATAATGGTTTGTGGGATTCCAAAATGTACCCAGACTCGTTCAAAGAAGAGCTTGGCAATGGCCTCTGCTGTGATGCTCTTCTTGTAGGCAACCAGAAGCGCCATCTTAGAAAAGCAATCAACAACCACAAAAACACAGTCATTTCCCCACTTGGTGGATGGGAGGCCTGACATGTAGTCTATTGAGATGGATTCCCATGGCCTGTTAGGAGTAGGAAGAGTGGTGTACATGCCTTGTTTCTTAGTGGTCAGTTTGGCAATAGCGCAGGCAGTGCAGGACCTGATATACTTGCTGACCTCCTGTCGAAGTTTCGGCCAATAGAAATGTTTTTGTAGCATCACCACTGTCTTTTCGACGCCAAAGTGTCCTACCACCCGAATGTAGTGGGCTTCCCAGATCATCTTCGCTCGCTCACTTGATGGAACACATATATGGCCCAGATGACACAACAACCCATCCTGAAGATGGAAATTATTGACAACTACATTTGCACCCAACATTTGGTAGGTGGTGGAAAAGTTAGGGTCTGTCTCATAGAGTTGGGGCCATTTATATGTCTCATGTCCACAAGAGTCTAGCACCGTGGTGAGTGCCGCGATTGGCGGTCTGCTGAGGCAATCAACGACACGATTGGTTCTTCCTGTTTTATACTTGATGTTGAGGTGGAATTGCTGCAAGTATGTGGACCACTTTTGATGGTGGTCATTCTGCAATTTTCCCTGTGTCTGCATGAAATGCAATGTCTTATGATCTGTGTGGATGACTGTCTCCTTCCCAATAATGTAATGTCTCCACTGGCGGAATGCTTGCACAATGGAGTACATTTCTTTGTCGTAAGTAGGGTACTTATGGACAATATCTGACAGTGTCTCACTATGATAGGCCACGGGGTGGCCATGCTTAGTGAGAATGGCACCCACAACATAGTCTGAAGCATCTATCTCGATCTCAAAGGGATGTTGTAGGTATGGTAGGGAAATTACTGGGGCTGAGCACAAGCGTTGCTTCAAATCATCGAATGCTTGTTGTTGGGACCGGCCCCACGCAAATTTCTCCTTACCACCACCCTTGTTTATTTGGCTGAGGGCCCATGCAATATGGGAAAAACCCAACACGAACCTGCGGTAGAAATTGGCAAGGCCCAAGAAGCTCCGAAGCTCCGAAGCTCAGTGAGTGTTGTTGGGGATGACCAGTCACAGATGACTTGTATCTTGGCTAGATCCACATGTATGCCATGTTGATCAATGATGTATCCCAGGTAATGGACCCTATCCATGCTGAAGGAACATTTTCCCAAGTTGGCGTATAGCTTGTGCTGTCGCAGGGTGTGCAGAACCTGCTGAATATGCTACAAGTGTTCAACCCAAGTCTTGCTGTAAATTAGAATGTCATCCAGATACACCACTACAAAAGTATTGGTGAATGGTTGCAGGATATCGTCCATCATCCTCATGAAAGTGGCTGGAGAATTTGTCAAACCAAAGGGCATGACAAATCATTCAAAAAGGCCTTCCTTTGACTTGAAGGCGGTCTTCCATACATCTGTCTGTTCTATCGGGACCTGGTGGTAGACAAACTTCAGATCAATCTTACTGAAGTATTTGGCCCCTGTGAGTTGATCAAGGAGGTCATCAATTCGGGGAATCGAGTACCGGTTTCTGACTGTGATTTTATTCAGAGACCGATAATCAATACAGAGTCACCAGGTTCCATCTTTCTTCTGTACCAACACGGTTGGGCTCCCGCAAGGTGATGAGATGGGGTGGATCTGCCCCTTGTGGAGAATTTCTTGGATCTGTCGCTTGATATCCTCATTCTCTAACAAAGAGCGACGATAGACTGTCCCATTGGGAAGTAGTGCACCGGGGGTCAGATCGATGGGGTGCTTGACCTAGCAGTGTAGAGGTACCCCTGTAGGTGAGGAGAAGATATCTGAGTATTCTTCCATGACCTTATGTACTTGCTTCTGCTGCGTGGAGAGGTTGGCCGCAGAGACCCTGGATGTGGCTGCGATCTTTCACTTATTCTGAGAGCGAATCACGAAGAAGACAAATTTCCCCATATGAGAGATGACTTTCCTGCATTTCTTAGCAGAGATCAAGGAAATATCACTAGGTGGGACTGCCTCGGGTATCCTGTACAATTTACTTTTCAAAGTAATAATAACACTATGAGGCCTAGACTCATATACAACATGACGTTTCCATAAATAAGGTTGGCCCAAAAGAACATCACAAACTTCGAGAGGAGAAACATCACACAATACCTCATCTTTGAAGGGCTTGATGCCGTACAACAGTCGACATTGTTGGCTGACGCAGAGATCGCTTCCTTGGAGGAGCGATCCAATGGTGTAGGGTTGTGGGTGCAACATTATTGGTAGGGCCAGCCGCTTGATGACCTCTGCTGAGATCAGGTTCTTCTGACTACCGCTATCAATGATGAAGTGCAGTGGGGTGCCTTTTACCCACATCTGTGAATGGAAGAGGCGCTCTCCTTCTTCTGGCTTGTCTGGTTCACCAGGCTAGAGCTTGGTGGTAGCAACAGTGGAACTGGGTTCCATGTCAACGATCCATCTTCCCTTTTCTAGTTCTGGATCAGAGTCAGAATCCGCATCTGATTCAGAGGCTTTCACTTCGGCCACCAGTGACTGCTTTGAGTAACAATCAACAGTGTTATGCCAAGGGATCTTATGGAAGTTGCACCACTTCCTGGTATATTTCTTTGTCTTTCTGGTGTCCTTATTTTCTTGTGGATTGGACTGGTTGTCCTGATACTGTCCATATTTTCTCTGTCCTTTGTTCGGTGGGTTGGGGCCGCCCTTTCCTAGATTTTGTTGTGAGGTGTTCCCAGGCCCAAATTGTCGCATCTTTTGTTTGAGCTTCTGCTTGATTTTGACGACATATCGATAGGCTGTGCCCAAGGATGAGATGTCCAGAAATTCCATTT
>ML788985.1:213598-242974 GCA_009831015.1 Picea engelmannii
TCTCGGATTAAGGGATTAGGGTTTTGGTATCTACGGAATACCTAAAAACATTGTATATATTGTATGGCGAATGGTGAAATTCGATATAATGAAAATAAGAAAGGTTTTCCCGATTGAGGGTTTCCGGTAAAAATCTCTGTGTAATTTGTGTATGAGCCATTGATTAATTTCTGTATTGCTTAAGAATCTATATGCATTGCTTTACTTCGCAGGTTTAAAACTTACATGTCTTTCATAATGGCATGCAAATATCGATATGTGCGAGGTAAACTATTTGACGATGGTAACAAAAATTAACCTAGAAATCTACAACATAACAAATAACTAGTTAATGTAAAGAATATTAATCGTAATTATTACATTCTTATTTTACACTTTAATTAACACTAAAAAAAAGAAAAAAATCAAAATTTATGTATATGAGATGAAACATATTATATACCATAGGATCTGTGTCATATAAGTGTTCAACAAATGATTCATAACCTTTAAGTTCACCAACAACAATGTAGCAGAGAGAAATTTTTCTCTTGAGCCTTGATAAAGTCGTTTATTTTCATTTTCTAATAGAGGTTTATCATAAATACCATCATTGTCCCAATCCTCATCCAAATGAGTGAAAAAATATTGGATCATTCGATTTGTCCCATCATATTCTTCCATGGAATCATTAACTTGATTTGTCCCATCATCTTCTTCCATGGGATCCTCATTCGCTTCATGTTCCTCAACTTGTACAACATCATTTCTACTACTACTTGGTGCATTCTGCAAAAAGTTAGGAGGAAACTCTAACTTTATAATTACAAACAATCATACAAAATTAGTGTGCATAATAAAAATTAAAACAATACACACACACATGCACACACACAATCAATATAAAAATAGATAATGAATATATAGATAATTACCACACGGCGATATTCATTCGATCCCCCATCAATGTGCCCATATTTACTACAATGTTTTTTAGCTGTTGCTATTAAAATTCTTACGAGACGTGTAGTGCGACATTTATTGCAAGGGAAATAACATCTACCATCACCCTTTTCACCATATATACTTTTTTTCCCACCTCTAATATTTTTCGACATTATTTCCCACAAAAATTTAGTGATGATTATCTTATAAAATTGAGTGGTGTAATAGAATATCTATAATATTTTTCTAATGCAATTGAAATATAAAAATAAATTTGTTTTTTGCTTGACAAGAAAACCTTACACCCTTTCTGAATTGTCATTGTTATAACAAGATTGTCGCAACATTTCTAAATTGCAAAATATTTATATCTTTTTGCTCGTCACAATTCTGACGATCGTTGACCAAGTCAATGCTGACTTTGTCAAATACCTGGGTGAATGTTTGAATAGTGCAACAATCATCATTTTATCATCTCTCTTGCCGAGCGACGATAGTCTACTATCATCGCTCTAGAGATGAAAGGATGCTTTCGTCGCAAGCGAGACGAATGCGGGCTGGATTGTTATTTTTTTTTTTTAACATTTATCTTCTACTTTGCGACGAAAGGCTACTTTCATCGCAAATTTTTTAATATCTAGTAGTGATTTTTTAATATCTTAGGAGGAAACACATGGTCTTAACCATTAGGCCCAATCAAATTGTATCAATCTATAATAATAATAATAAAAACAATAAATTTAAGAAATTCAAAATTAAAATCAATCTATAATAATAAAAATATCTTTTACCATAATTTCCAATAAAATAAACTATTAATGGAGTCGCATGGCTACATTTCTTCAATGGAGATTTCATGACGTATCATGGAAAAGGATCGTGGTGATATGTTAACACCATGGCTGATAGAAAGTCACCATCGTCAATCCATTCCTCTCCAGGATGGCGATTTTCTTATTAACATTAATTTTTTTGTTTATATGTGCATGCACGTGAAAGGAGGGTGATGAATTGGCTCGAATGGCGACATACCTGTCAACAATGCAGGTTAGTTTTGTCGATGCAGGTCTAAAATATTTGGGTTACTTTTTAAAGTCAAATGATTACCGAGTAGCGGAATGGATTTGGTTGGTTAAAAATATTGAAAAAAGGATTAGTTGTTGGTGCTTTAGATGGATATCCATTTGAGGTCGACTCATCCTTATCAAATCAGTAATAGAAATTATCCTAGTATATTTTCTTTCACTTGCGTAAATCATTTGAGATGGTATTAGATGGGATGTGGAGCAAACTGATGAAACAAAAATACTTCCTTGATCACACTATGGAACAGTGGATCCAAACTCAAGTAAATTCAATGCAGGGTTTTTCAAATATTAGGAAGGGTTGGGCCTTCCATATCCTTGGACGATGGGTGGTATGACAAATAGAAAATGGGTCCTAATTTCGTTTGGGGCTGGATCCATGGATGGAGGAGCAGAATATTCAAAATTTCTCTATCATATACTTGGGCAGAGTGCCCTTTCGTTAATTGATGTGTCTTTTCCATTTTGTCTTTTCATTAATTATTTATAATAATAATATTATTTAATATTTAATAATTATATTAATAATTATTAATCTAGAAGAATGTCTTTTCGATGTTGTCCACACATCAACACTCCTTCTCAATGAGGGAGACAATCTGCATCATGCCAATATTGTCTCAGAAGTATATAAACTTCGCCCTAGACTCAAGACACATGTCTGTTAGTCCTAGGAGATGTCTCTCTCCCACCTTAACCGAGGGGAAACTCCCTTTGCGGTTCTCCCTCTGAGCCAACTGACTCTCTCTCAGATTAGGCTCACTCTGGGTCCACGTGTGATAGCATATATCATCTCGAGTCTTTATCATTCCTAGTCAAATCAACATGACTAAGGAGAAAGACTACACCTAGGCCATTCACCACAGGTACACCCCTATGGGTGAATGTCAACCCAATTTTGTCTGACACGTGGAAATCACCTCAAGAATCTCGAGTGCATATCACTCCTTGTTATGATCAAGGAATGACATGTCGGGACCCATTTACTACAAGTAAACCCTTGTGATAAATGTATCATATCTCCTTTGGTTTGCAACCCAATCTAGGAGAAGGTTCGTCCGATGCTTATTAGAGCCTTTCACCTATGTTCATACACGTCATGTAGTTTGCATCTACAATACTTGAGCTAGCTCGTCCTACAAGGGGTGGGCAGTCCCTTAGGGTTGATCAAGCTAAGTCATCTTGGTCTATACTTGACATATCGAGGTTCCCTCATGAAACCAATGTCTCAACTCACTCATGAACCATGTCCATACTATAGATCTCGTGGTTCCCTTGTGGAACACATGACTAAGAAATATCAAGGTTCCCTTATGGAGCCAATGTCTTCTCTAGGACACATCGAGGTTCCCTCATGGAACCAATGTCCCCCAAGACATATCGAGGTTTCTTCGTGAAACCAATGTCTTAGTTACTTCATCTGACCATTTGAGGCACGTCAGAATGAAGTCCACATTCTCACCTACTAGTCCACACATGAACCTCCGGGGAGAATGTCTCACGATGTTGCCTCAAACATCAACACTCCCTCTCAGCGAGGGAGACATTCTCTTCCACACCAAGTTTTTCTCGGAAGTACACAAACTTTTCTCTGGACAATGGCTTGGTCAGAATGTCTACATTCTTCTCATCTTCTCAGGACCACAACCCACTCATGCTTCACAACTATGTCCAAGGTATCATAATCTAGAACCTCGCATATGTCTTCTTCTAAACAACATCAACAAACTTACTAGCATTTGTATCAAATGGAAACCCGTGTCATGACACGTTTTGACGTATTTCTCCTTCTCTGCAGGGTTTTACCTACAAACCTTCCAAATCAACTCGAGAACAAATATCTGCAGCTTGTACTTCTGACATCTTTGAGTTGTGATTAATTTTCTCATCGAAATGTGTGATTGTGGTAGGCAAATCTAATTGCACACGTAAAGCATCTCTGAACCTATGTATTTCCTTGGCCATCCCTTCCCTCCACACAAACACATTAGTAATCTTGGATCAAAATGATCATCTACGCCATTCCATGCAGATATACAAATATAACACCTTAATCGAGCCTCACATGGAAAAATAGCAAGGTGTGTTGATCACAACAAATATGTTCCATATAAATTGATCACCAATAATATAGATCAAACACGTCACTTACAACAGTATAACGGTTCAATATGATGATCACTCTCATCTCCTATGAAAGTGGCAGTATGTGGCTCATTGCCTCATGGGCGCTGTGGTAACACCTAGAAAATTTCTCCATCCTTTTTTTTCCGTAGATTGAGCATGTCGAGTCGTCCATCCCGCTTCATATGATGCCTTGTCATGTGATCTATCCATGTGTTATTGAAAATAGCCATAGGAAAATGGCTCCACAAAATCCTTCATGTTAGGTTCCTCACCCGATTAAGTTCGATATGCCTCTCCCATGCTGGAAGCGCGCAACAAGTCTGTGCATTTCCTTCGCCAATCATCCCTGGCTTCTCACCTACGTGGATTCTATTTTTATACCTCCACAAACATTATTCTCTTGTCATTTTATGTGCACTTTTCATGGAAATAACAAAATAATTGAATTAAAAAAAATAATGGCTTCACGGATAGCTGTTTCCACCTCCTTCCACACAACAATGTCTTCAACTTAATGGACAAACAAGCACACTCACAAACAACACACTACTATCTATTCATACAAGCTTCCATTTCCCTTTCATTTCCCTGGGCCCTCCCATGAGGAAGTCAAGCCCAGTCCTGCTTTGATACCATGTTGAATTTTTATATGAGATGATATGAGATAGATGTTATGTATATGATCTATCTATTACAATTTAGGGCCTCCATATATATACTTAGGTGGATTTCCCTTTCGTTAATGGACGTGTCTTTTCCATTTTGTCTTTTCATTAATTATTTATATCTCTCAGTTCTAACTAGCTCAAAGAAGAAGATTGACATTGCTAAAATACGAACCAACTCCCATGAGTTACATAAAGAAACTAGGTGTCGGACAATTCCCAAAACACTATGGCACACAAAAATCTCTCATCTTTGTGAAACTAATAGGGTTGAAGATGAAAATCACTTTCTCCTAGAGTGCCGTGCTAATATCGAAATTAGATCACAGTTACAAAATATTTGTCACAATACTCACTGTTGGCCCTCGACCAAGTTTTGAGGAAGCCTTGGTCAGAGTTGACCCAATTTTGGACCTCAACACGATGGTCGAAGATGGAGCGCCTAGGCGGAGCTGAGATCACGGATCTCACCGATTTTTCGAGCTATGCAGACCCATTAAGGGGTCCTCTAGGGTTTTTGTAATAGGGTTTATGGGATGTCGACCCATGGGGTTTACCCATGATTAGGCCTTATTGTAAGGGATTGTAAAAGTATAAATAAGTAAGAATGTATTGTACAAGAGTAGTGGAAAGTGGCTAAGTGCAAGTAGTTCTATTGGCTTTGTGCAAGGGAATGTCTATGTGTAAGGCTTTGTGCTTGATAGAGAATTGACTCTGTGCCTTGACCTAGTTTTGGAAGGAGGATCTGGTGCTCAGTGCGCAGATCTCCTGTCCATTGCAAAGCGTAATTCTGTGGCTTAGTGCACATGAGTGAATGAATGTAAGATATGGACGAACAATACAAAAGGCGAAGTGGTTGGTGGAGGTAGCCCCACACTGGGGTGAACCACAAATATCTTGTGTCTTTGATTTGCTTTGTGCTGTGTTGTTTATGTTATGAATCTGCTCATTGATTTTATTATTATGTATGATAGATAGATCTGTTATTTCTTAAGTGCTTACTTTTGTTGAGGGTAAATAAATGTTAGATATTTTCAGTGCTAAGTGCCTAGGATATATAATCATTTATTTTTACTGCGTCGATCTCTCTTTGGGTATGTCCTGCGATGTTAATAAAGCTAATAAACTAATGCATATCACCTTCTAAGTGTTACTAGAATATCCTGCGAAGTGTTATTATCACAGCTCTGTGTCCCAACTCGGTTATAGACACCTGCGTCCTGTAATCCCCCTTGCTTCTACCTCGGGTGAGACTTCGCCTGCTTCGCAGGTGTTGCCGAAAGGGCTAGTAGTTAGGGTTTTGTTGGTGCACTGTTGAGCGTTGAACCCTGGGTCTGCCCTTGTACCAACACTCACCTTCCTAACCTCTTAAGTTAACAAAACTATGGCGATCTTGAAAGACTTCTCTCAATGTTTTTTGAACCCAAAAATAGGGTTTAAAAAAAAATCAAATTAATTTCTTACCTTTCTTGAAATCAATTAAACCAATTAATCATCATATAAATGTTTAATTATTTATTTTAATCACATAATATAACATTAAAATTAGACGAATATCCTCTATACTAAACTATTTAAAGCCTGGTAAAGATTTGCAATGATTACATTTGGTTAAAAAAACCCTTGGAACGAGTCCCATGGCTAAGTTTCTTCAATGGAGTTTTCATGGAAAAGGATCGTGGTGACATGTTAATAGCATGGCTGATAGAAAATCACCAACCTCAATCCATTCCTCTCCATGATGGCGATTTTCTTATTAACATTATTATTAATATTATTATGTTTATATGCGGCGGGTGATGAATTGGCCACGACTGGTGGCGCACCTGCCAACTATGCATATACCCCCATCTCAACGTCTTATAGGGAGTATACATTCTAGTTTCCTTTTTATGCATTATATTACGTTTTATACATTTAAGTTTTATAAGGGATAATGTCTAAGTTCTTTTCATAAAGTATAAAGTATATATGATTATGTAGATTCAACATAGTTGCAACTAATCCATGGAAATTTTTATTTTTTTTCTACTTCTAGTGTGTTGATATTACAATTTTTATATTTTGGTATATGCTAATATTATTGATGTTATTATGAATTTTTTAAAGTATAAAGTATATATGATTATGTAGATTCAACATAGTTGCAACTAATCCATGGAAATTTTTATCTTTTTTTCTACTTCTAGTGTGTTGATATTACAATTTTTATATTTTGGTATATGTTAATATTATTGATGTTATTATGAATTTTTTTATGTTATTATTGAGGCCATGCATAATGATATTTGATAAAAAGGTTACCAAGTAAATGCCTAACAATGATATTTTGGATACTTTTAGTGATGGAAATGTATTTGTGCAATACCATATCTAAGGTAATATTTTTTATAAATATAATTATAATATATTTGTCATTGACTAGAGATAATTATGCATGTGGGTTTTTGGCAGTGCATTCAATTACTAGCTAGATCTTTCAACATCACTTGGAGATTTTGTTTTTTTATGGCTTGAACATTATGTATTAGATGGATTCACTTTTGGTTTAAGGAAGAAGAACTCATGAAAGCAATAATGTTGATTAGTGAGAAATTCAATTGATAATGCACATAAATGTGTATAATTGAACTTTCATTTTAAGTCGATTTCAAGTTTCTTTGAATGTGTGTGCCATTGCATAGTATTTTATGTGGCACTTTCCATGATATACACAAGCATTCTTCACAATAATAATATTGGTGCAGTGGTTCTACGTATTCACACCAACAAATCGAATTTGCGTGCTTCATGGAAAAGTAACTAAGAGAGTCAATATTATGTTGGTTACTATGTGGTTATGTGAGTCAATAACATTAGATAATAGAAATGATTTCATAAAAGTTTAACAAACAAAAACTAGTCATTGGTTTTCCCTTTATTTATATGTTAAATACTTATCCATTCAACCACCAATCAAAACTAACCTTGAATCAAAATACATGATGGAGTTTATTTAACATCAAGCACTCAAATACTTGCTAATGGATATGTTACTTCTATCTAATAATTATAAACAACTCAACTATGTGTCTCGACCATTTTTCCTCCATTGCAAGCCCTCTAGACATATTAGTTTTTTTAAGATTGTGTTGAAAGTGTCCCCCCTTTCTCCCACAAATGAGGGAACTAGGCATGGAAATCTTCCACAATTAACCACTTGGCTTTAGTAGAAAGTTGACCATGTTGTCCCACCAAATAAGAGAGCTCTGTGCTATGATGCAATGAATGTCTGCACACTTCTAGTGACATATTTAGACAAATAAGACTTGAAATGATATGCAATGGATCATTATATAATTTTTCATCTATAATGGTACTTTTTGGGTCGAAAACTTGGAGAAATTGACTTATAGGACCCATTTTAGTGGCAGGTCCTAGTTTGGAAATTTGGGGTCTGGAACCTTCTAGAGTCGATTTGAGGCATTGAACAACACTTTTTGGGGTCAAAACTTTGCAAGCATATCTCCCAACACTCAAATGTTTTTTCTATACACCAACATATTTCCAATGGTTTGAAAATCACCTCAATCGAGGTTCATATGCATAAGTTATGCCTCTTGCAAGTTGCCCTACCTTGTTGAATACCAAGACATGAGTAGATGCCATGTGGGGCTAGTCACTTGTGGAATTTCAAGAAGATTATAGAAATTCAAAAACCATAATACTAATTGAAGGTTGAAGTGTGCAAAAATCCCAAACCCTAGACAACTATTAGACAATTTTAGATATTGGGCCACTAGGAAGAGAAGGTGTTCCATTATTTTATTATTGTACTTGTTCCATTGTTGAGCATAGCATCTAAGAGTGAGGGAAAATATTATGTAGCAAGCATTTAGACCACAATGTCAAAGGAAACTCCATAGTGAGTGTCCCTTTCTTTATACATGCATTTCATAATTGGAGAAAAGAGAGAAGAGCATAGTCCTTACCTTCTAGCTAAGTTTTCTCATATATTGAGTTTCTTAGGATACATATTGTATTCATTTCTATGGATGGTTTGTTCATTTCCTTGTTGTTTCATTTTTTTGGACTTAATTTATTTTCATAAATCTGAGCACTAAGCTGGTAATAATAAATATGAGATTTAAATAAATAACCCATAACAATAAAATATTTTAGAATATTACATGATCCATTGTGAATATTACATGATCCATTGTGATAAATTGTTCCAATGCAATATCCATGGAAATTAACAAATCAAGAAATTTGTAATGTCCTAAGTGGGATGACATAAGGGAATTTCCTCTTCTAGGTGGACCAATTCATACAACTTCAAGTTTTCCATGTTAATGATTGATGGATGCCTAATTGTGCTAGAAGGTCCAACTTAAATGCATTCTAATCAGTCTACTGAAGAATTGTAGATGAACCAGTTTTGAGAGACTATAGCTTATTATGTTGTTGGTATTAAAATGTTACTTGCACAAATGAAGCCAAACTTAGTCCCCAACCATGAAATTTATTGAAACCCAATGTTTATCCTACTAGGATTTATACTTAGCTTGAACATGTTCAAGAGCATGCTAGACATGGTTATGGATCCATGCTAATTTGTCCCGAAAAGAAGAAGCATGTCGCTGTTCCTTCTATTGGTGAGGGTAAAGAGTATACATGAGCATAATTAGTATCTCTTAGGGTGCAATAGGTTGGAAACCGTAACACATTTTGAAAAGATAATGCCTAGTAGAACCATGGAAAATCCAATTGTATTTTTGTTATGTAATGTGCAAATAATGATCCCACTATTTATGTTTGGGGTAGAAGATGCAAAGTTCATGAATAAGAGTGTGGCTGACAACTTATATTTTCCATCTATTTAGGGGTGAAAGCCAATGGAAAATTGTATTTTACAACCTAACAAATTCTAAAGGGTGTTCTAGAAATGGCTAAGGAATCAAGAGTCATGATTAGAGGTGATAGTGAGGGGGAGGCCAAAATGTGTCTAACACGAGTGGCAAAAAAATCTGTAGCTTTATGAGCAATGGGTTCTTTGGTTCATGGAATCAAGACTATCATCTTGGAAAAGTGACATATAATGGAAAAAGACATTATATTGACAGTTTATCATGAGGAGGCCACTAATAAGATCCATTGATAAGGATTATCAAGGCCCTGTAAGAATTGGAAAAAATTATGAGAGACCAATTTTATGAAACTTTCAATGGATGGAACTACTAACATCTTCCTTGCTTTCAACGAATGGAACTACTAGCATCTTCCTTACTTTCAACAGATGGAACTACTAACCTTTCAGAGAAATATTCCCAATTTCCATCCGAATGTTGCTGAGTAAATGAATCCTTAACCAACATGAATATGAGATCATGATGTCCTTGCTCATCTTTCTTCCCGTTCTGAAATTCTTCTGCCATTCCTTAAAGAGATTTCAATAATATATGGGAAATTGAGTCCTTTAAGTATTGATTCAAAATATTTAGGTGTCGGTCTTAGTTTTAAACCATAGATTTATTGCAGTTGAGCGACATAAGTGTTTAACAATGGAAATTCCTCACATGAACTTAAATTTTATTATGAAGTCGTAAGAAGACTCCTCCAGCATATACGACGAGGGTTGGAAATATTTTGTAATCCATTATGGTTCTATCTAAATGTTAAGGGAATAAATTAACTCAAAGTAAGTAATTCTAGATTCCACCTCTCTTTTACAGGCCTCATCTTACCAGAGTTCACACAACTAGGCAGAGTCGACCTTCCCAGAAAGAAACTTCACAACAATGAGGAATGATCAAAATAATACAAAACCTTATCTATGTTTTCGAAAAATAGTGCATTCCTCAATCCCATAACTTAGTACAAATGATAGAACACTCTATACTATGCATCTCTTCGAAGGATGCGAGCCATGTGACGGGGTATGGGTAGAAAGGATTGATTGGCATAATCCTGTCATGACTGCAAGAAATTAATAAGATAATGGGTCCTTACCATCAAATTCAGACTCAAGGCTCCAGCTGTAAGACAATGACCACTTTACAAACCTGTCTTTGGAGTCATAGATACTTACATTAATGCTAATCTTTTGTTAAACGAATGAATAAATCCACCTTGAGAATGGCTCAAGGGTATGAATAAGTAGTTTATGATCAGTGGGACATTTAACCTACTTTTCCTAGTATGTTAATGATTTAAATCCAATACAATTGAAAATTATAGCTTAATATATTACCTGGTAAATAATCGTTAACCAATTCCTAACCCCTTTAACCAATTATTAGATAAGTGTAAGGAAGAAAACCTTTATCATGTTGGTCCTAGTGGTTCATGAATTTGAGAGAAAAGAAACAAGAGAAACTAAATAAAAGGAATAAGGTTTTTAATCCCTCACCATTTTGCAACATGTCCAAAGGAAATCAAGAACACAACTCCCTCAGAAACTCACCACAAGTGCAGGGAAACAAGTCAGTTAATTTGGGGTTCAAGAAAACAACTGATAATCCTAGAGAACCATTTAAATGTTGGGGATGTGGCAAACCACATTTGTTGAGAAACTATCCATATAGAATGATGCAAATAAAACTATTTATAACATACAATAAGTTTCGACAATTAAAGATATTGGAAAAATTATTCATAGAATCAACACAACTTTAGATGGAAGGCAAGCAGAGCATTAATCCACCATTGTGGAGATTGAAGGTAAAATTCATGACAGAAAAGTATCTATTTTAATTGACCCATGAGCTAGTTTAAGTTATGTTACCCCATCTTTGGTGGATTCAAACAAGTTGAAAAAGTTAAAGCATACTAAATCCTGGTTAGTACAATTAGCAACATGCAAAAAAAGGAAGGTAACATAATTCATTCCTGAATGTAAGCTGAATATAAATGGACATGACACAAAGGTAAACTTAAATGTATTACCTTTAGGTTCATACTACATACTTGTAGGTATGGACTAGTTGGAGGAGCACAAAGTTGTATTAAATTGTTATGAAAAATCATTTGTTTACAAAGACGAAAATGGAATGGCAAGAACTGTGCAAGGAATTAGTAAACCAATTTCTGTTAGACAACTATCAACAATGAAATTTAAAAAGTGCATTAGAAAGGGATGTAAAATATATGTTATCCAAGTAACAAATATGTTAGAGAAATAGAACAAACCAAGTTTAAAATAATTTGCTATACTTCAAGGATTTGAGGATGTATTTGTAGAGTAAATACCAAAATTACCTCTGAGGAGAGAAATAAATTTGTCTATTTATATACTACTTGGATCTGCACCAGTGTCAAAGACACCTTACAGATGAGTATTCCCGAGTTAACAAAACTAAAAATTAAACTACAAGATCTATTAGATAAATGATATATCAAACCAAGTGTCTCTCCATGGTGAGCACCAATATTATTTTTCAAAAAGAAAGATGGAATACTGATATTATGTATTGACTATCCTCAATTAAAAAAAAATGACGATTAAAAACAAGTACCATCTACCCAGGATTAATGACTTATTTGATTAGGTTGGAGGAGAAAAAATATTCTTTAAACTGGATTTAAGATCTGGTTATCATCAAATCAAAATAAAATATGAAGACTTAAATAAAACAACTTTTAGGACATGTTATGGATATTATGAATTTGTACGTAATCCCATTTGGACTTACCAACACACCAACAACTTTTATGTGTTTAATGAATATTATATTCAATCATTATTTGGATAAATTCGTATTGATCTTTATCGATGATATTCTAATCTATTCAAAGCCTAAAGAAGAACACGAACAACATTTGAAAATAGTATTACAGACTTTAAGAGAGCATAAATTATATGCCAAGTTTGATAAATCCGACTTCTATCAAAGAAATATACAATATTTGGGACATGTGATATCAGAAGATGATATTTCCGTAGACCCTGAAAAGATTAAAGCTATTATGGAATGTCCTATACCTAAAAATGTAGTAGACATACGATCATTCATGGGTATTATCGATTATTACCAGAGGTTTATTGAAGGATTTTCCAAAATTTCCTACCCTATTACATCACTGTACAAAAAGGGAGAAAAATTTATTTGGTCTAAAAAATTCCAAGACAGTTTTGATAAATTAAAAGACTTACTAACTACAACACCAATTCTTAAAGTGGCTGGCCCTTATAAATATTTCACAATTTGTATAGATGCAAGTAAATAAGGATTAGGTGGAGTATTGTCATAAGACAGACACATAATTTGTTATGAATCTCACAAATTAAAAGAACATGAAAGAAACTACGTAACTCATGATATGGAATTAGCAATTGTACTTCATGCACTAAAAATGTGGAGACATTATTTAATGGGAAGAAAATTTCTATTATTAACAGATAACAATGGTGTGAAATATCTATTTAGTCAACCTGATCTCAATGCATGACAAACAAGGTGGTTAGACTTTCTAAGAGAGTTTGATTTCAAAATGTGACACATCAAAGGAAAAGAGAATAAAGTCAGAGATTCACTAAGTCAAAGAACTAATGAATTATATGAAGTTATTGTCAACAAAACATAAAGTGATATTGAGGACATAATTAAATCCACAATAATAAATGATGAAAAATACATCAAAACAATAGAACAATTGCAGAAAATGAAGGGAACTTGAAAAGTACAACTTTAGGTATCGATAAAAATGAATTATTAAAGTTCTAAACAAATTATATGTACCAAATTTTGTTGATTTGAAGTTGATAATCCTTAATGAGTTGCATACAAAGCCATATTTTGGTCATCCTAGATATCAAAAAATGATAACATCCCTAAGAGAACAATTGGCCTAATATGAAATCTGAAACAACTGAATACTTAGCTAAATGCTTAGATTGTCAACAGGTAAAAGTTGAACATCAACATCAAGCAGGTTTATTACAACCTTTACCTATACCATAATGGAAATGGGAAATTATTTCAATGGATTTCATTACAGGTTTGCCTAAGACTCAAAGACAAAATGATTCAATCATTGTAGTAATAGATAAATTGACTAATTTTGCACACTTCATACCTGTGAAATATACCTACAAAGCTATTAATATTGTTGAATTTTTTTATGAAAGAGATATTTAGATTGCATGGAATTCCTAAAATGGTGATTTCAGATAGAGTTGCAAAATTTACATCAAATTTTTGGAAAGAATTGTTTGCAAGTTTGGGAACTAATTTGAATTTCAGTTTAAGTTATCATTGACAAACGAATGGACAGACATAACATACAAATCATATTATCGAAGATATGTTACGAATGTTATCAACTTGAATTCCCTTACAATAATGGTTATCAAGCGTCATAAAAAATGAGCCCTTTCAAAAATTTATATGGAAAAAAATGCACAACTTCGATTAGTTGGGATAATTCGGTCGACAGAATAATGGTTGGACTAGAAATTCTCCAAGAAATGGAATGAATGGTCAAAAAGGTCCAATTTTTTTTAAAGGTTGCGCAAGATCGAAAAAAAATCTATGCGGATCAGAAGAGATGACATCAAGAATTTAACATTCGATAACATGTATACCTTAAAGTCATAGTAAGAAGAAGTTTATTAAAGCTAGGGAGTTGTTCCAAGTTGGCACTAAGGTTTTGTGTTCCATTCAAAGTCGTAACTCGAATTGGACCAGTGGCATACCAAATAACGCTCCCTGCTAATTTAAAAATTCATAATGTTTTTCATGTTTCATTATTGAAAAAAATATATTCAAGATCCTACTCACATAATTGATTGGAACATGGTGCAGGTGGAACCAAAAGGCGAGTACCAAACATAACCTCTATGCATTCTGGACATGAAAGAAACAATACTTCAGAACATATCTAACACCCAGGCAAAGGTGCAATGGAAGCACTTTATCCCTAAGGAGACTAATTGGGAGTTGGAAGATGAAATGATAAAATCATATCCAACTATGTTCCAAGTGATGTGAAAGAAAGATTAACAATGAGGACAATTTTATACTTAAGGAGGAGAGGATGTGATATCCTCAAGAATTAAAACGTTTTTATTTTATTATTTGAAAATGATTTCTATTTCTGGAAATTCATACTTAGTATTATTAAGACATTTAACTGCTATATTTTTTACTGTTGAGAAAGAGTTTGAGTTTCCAATTGTCCTCTTTGATGGAAATATGTAAGAGACATAAATTTTAATATATTTAATGCAGGAAACATATGGCACAACTAGGTTAAAAATAACCAACTATGACTCCAAGGGTGGGGAACATGAGAGTTAACTCGGAGCTTTTTTTAACAAGAATATGAGGTGGAGTTCTACAACGGGTATCCCCTAAAATTCAGGGATTTGTAAAGCTGTGAGTTTTCAAGGAGGTAAATGAGTTCAAGGGAAAAATTTCTAGGCACAATAAGGATAAATACAACATATGTGGGAGGCAAGATGTTGCTTAGTATGTTGTGGAAATGAATATTTGTTTTGTGAGCACTCATGGTGTTAGGAAAATGATTTTCTGAACTATATAAGAGGAAACTGACTAAGGAGTGGATCTCAATTTTCCCTTATGGAGTCATGGTCAGACTAGGGGGTGATCAGAACAAGTAGCTTGGTTGTTATTTGTCTACGGTTGGGTGGAACGTGGTTGTTACATTTGTTTCCGGCCTGTTTGGTATAAATTTGTGTCTTACTCTACCAATCCATATTCATCTAAATTAATGATTCCCGATTAGCTAAAAAAATTGATTGATATAGGAGTATGTATTCTTCAGAATTTTAAAGTAGATATTTTTCTCTTCTCATAAATCTTAGAATATGGAATTTTTGCATTTCAGTTAAAAACAAGAATCTTTAATGCATTTTGTATAATTTCATGGAATCTTCCATGTAATAAAAGTATAGCTTCTAAACACCTTACAACCATGGAATATTTGGAATAATTTATGCATTAAAAGTTGAAATGAAATTTCTATTAGCTCTTAGTTTTATAGAAAACATGAATCAAGTTTATTTTGCTTACTGTTGAGGGAATATCAATACATAAAGTATACAACGAGAAATGTCTTGTAAAATTATAGAAATCAAATAAAGATGAGATAAACTGTATATATATTCGTATGTGGAACAATGTTTGTTCAAAATATAGAACAATTCTCCTTAAAGAACTAAAGAAATACAATTACAGTGTAACATCTCGTTCTACTGAGAACACTTTTATTGACTTATTCTTTGAGGATACTTGCGTGCAAGTAAATCGGTTATGGTATATTATGATTTCATTTCGATTATGGGTTATATATGATGATGATGATGTGTTATGACTTATTTTTATTTTGATGTATATATTGGCAGCTGCTATTGCCAAGTTTTCCTAAGTGTGCAGGACACATGGCATGTTATGGATGCTGATGGAATCAATGGACTTCCTTGGACTCCGTATTGATTCAGGGAGTGGATTGTATTTGTTTGAGTATTCATTTTACGCACATGATATATATGATTGATTTTAGTATGATTTATGAATATGGATTATTGACAGTGTTTTGTCAGTGGATGCAGGCTTGACGATGCTTGATAATCTGACTCATATAAGGAGTAAATGGGTCATGCACAAAAACCAAACATTTTAGGGAGAGGTGTGGCAATGTCCCTATCACAACCTACTAGCACTCCCGTCGTGGCATGAGTGGTAGGTTAACAATTACCTAGTTCAATAGGTCCACGATGTTGTGAGGGAGGAATGAGACAATCACTCACAAATATTTCTAAGGGGTGCGCAATAAGACAAAGTTCTTATTCCTTAGAAGCCCTTAGTCTCTCAAAAGGTCAACCGAGTGGAGTGTTGACTCCAAGGGTAAAAAAAACTTCCAAAACTAGTCAAAGGTGAGTGGCACCCTTGGAGCATGGATGTGCGTCTTGAAGGGCACGCCGCATAATTAAAACTTGAGTCAATAAATCGAGGTGGCCTAGAAAACATTGAAATGATTAGACATTGTTGGAATAAAATAATTAATTAAACAATAATTTATTAATTATAAAGCCTAACAAAATTCTAAGCCTAAGTCTAATACTGAGTCTAAGTAAAAATTTAAATAAAGGACTAAATGAATTATGACATAAGTTTAAAGATTTAGAATATAATCAAACTCTAGGAAAAAGGGGAATAAAATTTAAAGATGGGATAAGATGCACATCTGTGCATGAAATCGATAAAATGGATTTTTAAAAATAGAAGAAATAATAATATGAGAGAATAGGTGTACACATATAATATAATCTTGAGTCAACCTACCACTAGTCTAACTATAAGAAGACTCCTAATCCAACTCTAACTAACATCTACTTAGGAGACACTCATTAAATGAAAATTTGGAGAACAAAGGAACAACTAAGAGCAAAAATAGGAAAACATTGGGGAATGTGAGGGAAATTGGATTTTGAAATAAAATAAAAATGGTAATTACTTGTGAAACTTGGAGAGTGTGTGACAAGTGTGTGGGTGAATAATCCTAATTAAATTAATTAAAAAATTAATTAATTGTGCATGAGAACATGGGTCATTGAGGATTTTTCTATAAAACCATAACATCCTGCTCTTGTGCACACCTGATTGGATTTATTCTTTGAGGACACTTGCGTGCAAGTGATTCGGTTCCTTATATAATTGACTGTTTCACTTATGGATTATGATGATGTTGTGGATATGATGATATGTTATTTGATTATGTTGTATCGGCAGGTGCTATTGACTAGTTTCTCCTGAGTGTGTAGGACTCTGGACTGATTAAGGATGCCGACGACATCGATGGACCTCCTTGGACTCCAGATCGACTCAAGGAATGGATTGTTTATGGTTTGAGTATTTTTTTTATTGCATATGTGACATATGACTGGTATATTATGATGTTGATTTTGGATTGTTGACATGTTTCGTTGATGGATGAAGGCTGACAATAGATTGCTAACCAGACTCATATTTGGAGTAAAGGGGTCATGCACGAAAACCAAATATATTGAGGGAGAGGGCTGGCAGTAGCCCTGCCATTGCCTACTAGCACTCCTTCCGTGGCTCGAACTGTAAGTTGACAATTACCTAGTTCTAGAGATCCACGATGCCCTAAGGGCAGACTGAGACAGTCACTCACGAATATTCTAAGGGGTGCGCAATAAGGCATGGTCCTTATTCCTTATAGGCCCTTAGTCTCCCACAAGGTTGCCCGACAGAGTGTTGACTCCAAGGGTGGACGTCTACCAAAACCAGTCAAAAGGAGAGTGGCACCCTTGGAGAACGTAGTGCGTCTTGAAGGGCACGTCGCGTAAATGAAACATAAATGCAGGTGAGTGGTACCCTTGGAGCACGTAGTGTGTCTTGAAGGGCACGTCACGGTTTTAACACTGGTGAGTCAATAAACCTAGGTACCTATAAAACAATATCTCATTTTGACCTGGTCAGCCTTAAGATAATTGTTGCATGAATAAAGTTTAAAAATTACAAAATTTCCCTTAAAAACAATTTTATTGAGCCTAGTTGAATTTAAATCCTAGGTCTAAGTAGGACATGGGAACTAAAAATTAATTAAGCAAGTAATAAACGGGGGATGAAGAAAATGGGGGTAAAAATTAAATTTAAAAATGAATGGAGGATTAAATTATTTAAAAGATTAATTGTTGGCTATGTGCAAAATTTACTAATTTACAACTTAGACCAAAATGGGGAAACTTAAATACAAAAGGAATATGGAACATAGAAGGGAATCTAGTCTAGAGAACTTTCCAATTTTGAACTCAATTAAGCTTTAAGAAAGGCGTCATTCATTAAGGGAATGTGAGGGAATAAAGAGACATTAAGGAGCGTTTTTAGGAACGCTTTTAGGTGGGTGAAGGAAATTGGCAAATTAAATTAATTAATTAAATGAATTTCTGGTGCAACTAAGGGATCGGGTGATAAGTGTACGATGGATAATTTTTCCTAATTAAAATTTAATAAAAATATTTTAATGTGCATTTGGGCAAGAAGTCACTAAGAAAACTCTATAAAAGAAATGGTGGAGAAGGGGAATGAATCACGACTGGTATGCATAAGGTTACGCTGCCAGAATTTCTCTTGACTGATTTTTCTTGTGGGAGTTGGGATACCGAGATCAGATAAAGAGTAGTAGCTCGACCTTGCAAGGCGAGCTGGGAGCTATATTTTTCTCTGGTTTGTGTGCGTTACCCTTTGCGGCTCGGGGGGCTAAGGGGGAAGAAGAGTACCCCTGGCATTGGATGGGAGGTACCGGTGAGGTCTTCACGGTTAACAAGTGGGAAGCTGGGTAGAGCGCAAGCATGGGAGAGCATCATCGAATTATCTCCTTTGGTCACGGTATTTTCATTTGAATTTTCGTTATATCTAGTTTTATTGTGTATATTTTTTTGGAATTGGTCTAAGGATTGATAGAACTTGACATTGATTATGTTGAAAGGTTGTAATGGTATTGTTGATTATCATGAATTGCGAATTGTTATGGCAGCCACCGAAAGATTGAAATTCATATTATTATCATTTGTGTCTCATTGATCGCTTTTTAAATTTTAGTATCCACGAGAAGGTGGAGGAGGTCTTGTAGTTGTTATCATCTCCTGGATTGATCAACTTGTAGATATTCCTTGAACCCTTTTTAAAACCCCTTTCTCAACAATTTTATTTAAACCTCTACGTTAATTCTTGTGTAACAAATTCGCCCACTTGAGCCTTCTGGGGCATTTTCTTCCTTGGTTCCACTTCTAGGTGTTGCACGGGAAATTCTGCCCAACACATGATTCACCCATTGTTAATCCCTCTTAACCTCCATGATTTTTTCCCCTTCCCTTCCCTCAACGTTGTCTCTTCTTGGTTTCTGTGTGTTTGGGTGTGAGATCTTGACTTCGCGTTTGCCCCTTCTCCTTGCGAAATTTTTGTATGTGGAAAAACATCACCGTGACATTGAGAAAATTTGCCCAGCATTGTTACTTCAAATTCTATGGCTTGCTTCACAAATTACTCTTGTTATTTATATCACCCATTGGGTTTACTGTTAGCTATGTCGCTAGCTTGCAAACATTTTTTTTTTTTTTAAACTGCCAACATCGCCTTGATCCTTTTGAACTCGCAACGTATTCCTGGGCTCATTTCCCACACTGGTTGACCTCACATCTATTTGGGTTAAATTTTATAACCTCTCATTGCTTCCCATTGCTATCAATGATGCACCTATCATGTTTCTAGAAGTTGAGTCTGGCATTTCCCTTGTTCCAAGCAGTGATGCTCCTGCTTGAGATAACTTGTTGATTGGCTATGATCTCCCGACCGAGCTAGAATCTCCAAGTGATCTAGCTGCACAGATGAGAACTGAAATAGAGAAATTATCGAGTCTCATGCTCATGATGTTGGTGCTAATTCCGTTTAGAGTGTAGCTCCCAATATATTCTCAACGATCCCCTTTTTTTTTCCTCGATAAGAAATCCCTGCGATCCCCTCTCCCTCTGAGAGATTCTGGGTGAGTAATCCTTGTGTCTCCTCTATGCCCCGCAATTGGGTAATTTCCCTGCGTTTTTTGAGGAGAAAAGGGCTCTGCACTCATTCTTCCTACTCAATGTTCGTTTCTTCATCTCCAAGAATTCCTTGCCTGTGTCCTCTGTGTTTGGGGGGAAAGGAACTGTGTGTTTTTGGCTGGATAATATCCACAAATTACTCACCTGTATCCTCTGCAAGTTGGGGGCAAAGAACCATTGGTTTAGTGTTATAAACTCCATGAAATCCTTGCCTTTACCCTCCATGTAGTTTCCTTGTATCCCTTACGTTTTACCCTACCCGAACTTCCTGCACAGAATGCGTGCAACACTCAAGTAGTCCCTTCCATCATTAAACACTCCAGTGGAACTGTGCGTAGTTCCTTCACCTTCTTTACCTACCTGTTCAATGCCGTTGGTGGTCCTAGAACCCAATAAGAATCCCGAGTGAATACAGAGAGGATGATGTGCCCTGTCAGCGACCTCAACAGATTATTAACCCTTATTCTTGGAAAGGCGGTTGAGAATGTTAAAGTTATTAGTTGTCATTAGAACCGAGTAAAGGTTGTGAAATGAGTAAGGTAAATGTTTTTTTGGCGATGTCAATACATGGATTTGTTCAACCCTATGTCCTCATTGGAAGACCTTGATTAGATATCGAACTGATGCCCAAAATCTCTCATTTTTCGAGAATCTATTAGAACTTAGGTGTAGTGTTTGTTAAACCTCCCCACCTTGGAGATTCTACTCTTTACTCCGTTCAACGAATCCATAGAATAGTTGGTCATGAACAAGTATTGGTGTTAGTGTTAAGGTTAGTAGGGAATTCTGATATCCCACTTTTCTCGCAAGTCGATTGACTATGGAATTGATAAGGGTATCAGGTAATTCTTGTAGGGCTTGCGTGGATAGAGATTAAATGAATGCTAATTACCTTAAGGAAGGAAACCATGGATAGTTGGTAAGTATTGTTGTTCCTTAATTTTAAGGGAGGTGGAATTGTTAAATAGTGAGTACTAATTTTGTGGAGTACTTGAGGAGGAGGTAATTTGATTAGACAGTCTTGTTGTAGTTTCTTTATTGATTTCCTATTGATCTTAACTTGTTATGTGACTGGTCTAGACATATCATAAGGAGTAGTTGTCAGACCTTACCCATTCGACTCATAAAACACTTGCTTGTGGATCGAAAGGTTAAATTGCGTAACGACCTTTGTGATACTTTTTCTTTGGGTTGTGCCTTTAAAACTATGTTGATATAGGATTGAATAAGTATTTTTATTCTAGTGTTCCCTTGAAATTACTGTTAATTACTCATGTGCCTTGAATAATGTGATGCATGTTGTAATAACATTGTTTCACACCATTTAATAATGTTATTTAGGAGATAATATGATTGGGTTTGAATTTGTTTACTTTTGAGCCATGGAATAGACCCAACATTTCTCTTGCGCCTTGAATTCCAATGTGGTTAGATTCCTTGCACCTTTATTGTAATGTTGACGTATAATTGTGTTAAAGTTGTTTGCTCTTTCGTCATTTAATGGTTGGTGTGTTCCTGATTAAGTAATTGGTTGATTGTGTCATGAAAGGATGTTGATACTTGCTGAATAAGTAACTAGCTTTTGCGTTGGTAAAACTATGTTGATGTATGATTGATACGATGATGGTTACCCTTGCACAATGATATTAGGAATGATGGACTGATGGAATGGATGTTTGTCGATCCTTATGATTCCTTATGTTATCTGATGATTGTCCCTATGAGTAGACTTGAGTGATTGGGTCGTGCTCTATATGCGTCATTATTAATTGTATAAACGCCCTGATTATGGGGCGCTTTTTATTGTGATACTACGTCGATATGTGTTCATCATTCACGACGATGATGTGTCGGCCTGCTTCGTGATTGATGTTAATGCATTAATGTTGTTTCATTTATATATTTCATCTTTTTCATTGATGTCGTTATTAAATTGTGATGTATTTTTCCTAACACAACATTAAAATAAATTCTTTTTTACTTGTTGTATGTCGCTTTTGTTGTCATAACGATGGGGCTGTTACATATGGTAACAGAGCAGGTTCAACCTTGTGACTCTCGATAGCCACACCTTCCACTGAATTAAGCCCTTGATTAATACTCAACGTTAATTGAATTATTAACCTGTCCTTGCGGTAATCATGGTTAGAGGACGTCGTAGAGATTCACGACGTGGTGCCAGGGGAGGAGGAACGACACCTCCAGTAGCACCTGCACAAGAGGGGTCCAACCCCCAAGGAGAAGAACAAGTATTAAGAATGAGCGGATTTCCGTGCGGGATGCGTTGGGTCTGACATGGTTCTTCCAGGGAAATGTTAGAGGCCATGATTAACCATATGATAGAGACGAGGCTATGGCGCCTGTACCCATAAGGATCCATAACATGCCCCAACCGGTACTGGTAGTGTTCACCAAGAACTATAGAAGGTCAAGTTTCCGAGCTCTTGGATACCACGAACAATGTAGCCATCGAGGCATGGATAGAGAAGAAGGCGATGTGCTTCACACTTAGCATTTACAACCCCCAACACAAAGGTACACATGGCAGTATTCAACTAAAGGGAAGTGCTCTTCTATGGTGGAAGACGCTCCTACCTCAACTAAACATGGACGTCGAAGCCGTGTTATGGGAACGGTTCGAGGAACATTTGCGGTAGAAGTTTTGATAGAGGAATTCATTGAGTGCCAACTCAATGAGATCAATGCCTTACGATAGGGTGGTCATACGGTGTCAGATTGTGAGATCAGATTTTGGAAACTACTTCAGTATGCCCCACATTTGAACACAAAGAAGATGGAGATCAACAAGTTCATGATCAGCCTTAACTCCATCTTTCATGCAAAGGTGATGATATAAATTACTTGGATGTTGCACAATTCAATCTAGTAGACCTCTTAGATAAGAAGGAATTGACCGCGGGAGTCAGGGTAGGACTCCTGCAAGACCACCTGGACTGACGACATCTGGTGCATAGCAGCATCAGACGCCAACCAGACAAGACATCTTGGTAGTAAGATACGTCTATAGAACCCTTGTTCTCGACACCACGACTATGGGTTTTTTAGGAGAAGACCCTCTACAGGGGACCGCCACCGACAACCACAGTTAGGCTTGTCAGCAGAACATACTAGGATCTTAGGTTGGTAGGAAAAAAACTTCTACTTCATGGCCAAGCATATTGGACCAGAGATAGGTGCTAAACATGTGGAGAGCCACCTTAATAACAAGACTATCTGGTTGAAAATTCCATAGCGATCGGTTCAACAGGACACACTACTATTGTGGATATGGGTGAGGCCCACAGGATTCTTGATCATGGTGAATAACCGCCAGGCCAAGCGCCATACCACTGTGCTTGAGGTGTCAGGTACTATCACTGACCAAACTTAGTATTTGTTAGATCCTGGTGCTACAGAGAGATATATTCCTAGTGCCATGATGAAGGGATTCAGGTAAAGGCATTTGACATGATGAGTTTAGATTCGTCGATATGGTTTCGGGGGCCAACCAAATGGTTGAAGGAAGGAGGTTTGAACTGTCACTTTAACTTGGGGAATAGTGTAAGATCTTGACAACATGATTAGAGTGGATTGGTTGGAATCACATGAGGTGATACTCAACTATAAGATGAAAAATTTGAGTTTGGTCGATGATGAGGGACATAAACGAGTGTTTGTAGGAATGAAAGAGGGAGGATCCTTGAGGTTCAATAATTCCCTACAGGTATATAAGAGCATGCACATGGATGAAAGCTTTATGCAATATTGGTGCTGAACGACAAGGTCGTGACAAAAGTATTTGAGGGACCTTCCCATGGCATGAGTACTGCTGATGTGTTTCAAGAAATTTACCCAGATTTTCGCCTGCAAAGGAGTTGGAGTTTAAAATCGACTTGAAACCTAGAACTGAACCGATAGCAAGAGTGCCTTATTAGATGTCGACCCATGAGTTACATGAGTTGAAAATGAAATGGAAGGAGTTGATGAAACTAAGACATATACATCCAGGTGTGTCAACTTGGGGTGCACATGTTATTCTCATATGAAATAAGGATGGGTCATGGAGAATTTGTATTGACTATCGTCATTGAACGAGGAAACGATCAAGAACCCGTATCCGTTGCCTAGTATGGACGATTTGATTGATAAAAGGAAATGGCATGATGATGTATTCAAAGATTGACTGTAGATCTGGTTATCACTAATTGCGAATTAAGGAGGAAGATGTTCCAAGGACCGATTTTCAAGACACGGTTCAGACACTATGAGTTTACCGTAGGCCGTGGGGACGGGCAACCGCCCCATGGGTATTCATGAGCTTGATGAAAGGGGTGTTCCACGAATACTTGGAAAAGTTTTTTCAAGTATTGATTGATGAAATTTTGATATATTCTTGGATGACGAAATATCATGACGAACTTTTATGCTTGGTACTATAGTGTTGCGAGAGAACAAATTATGGGAAGTGGTCGCAATGATATCGAGGATTCGTTTCTTGGGGCATGTTATCTCCGATGAAGGTATCGATGTGGATCCAGCGAAGGCGAAGGATATTATGGAATATCCTGCACCGACGAACATCTCAGAAGTACATGGCTTCATGGGTTTAGTAGAATATTATCGACGGTTCGTCGAGGTTTTTTGAAGATAGCAAACCTGATTACAGAATTGCGGAAGAAGAACAAGAAGTTTGTATGGACCGAGAAACGCTTGAAAGAATTTCGACGAATCAAGGAGCTGTTGATGACATCGCCGATACTAAAAGTCCCTGACATGGACGAAGAATTCCTGGTATCCACAGACACATCCAAGGAAGGCTTAGGCGAAGTCTTGATGCAAGACAGTTGAGTGATCGCTTACATCTCGATAAAGTTAAGAAATAAAGAATAGAACTACGCGACACGTGAATTGGATTTATTAGCCATTGTGTATGCCCTGAGGATGTGGAGACACTACCTGATTGGATGGAATTTAGAACAAAAAAATAGACCATTGTGGTTCACAACACCTTATTACACAAAGTGACTTGAACGCGTGACAAAGGCGTTGGTCAGAACTGCTTAGTGAGTACAATTTTGAGATTACCTACATAAAAGGAACAATGAATAGAGGTTGATGCGTTGAGTCAGAGACCATGCTTATTTTTGGTGGTGCCTCTTCAAACGAATCTTCGTGAAATGATTCTAACTACAACATGACGATGTCTGGTATAAAGAGGTTAAGGCATTCTATTGGACAAGACACCATGTTGGTACCAAAATTGAGGGATATACTGTGGACATCAACAGATCATTGAGATGTAATAAATGGATTTACTTACAACCCAATGGAAAATTGAGAAGTTTTGATCTTATGCGAAGCTCATAGAGCAGTGTACATGGCTCATTCATGATTCATGAAGGTGAGGACAAACCTTAAGCCCTTATTCTTCTAGAAGGGATACAAGTAGACATCGTCAAATGCATGGAGAGATTTCTAGAAGGTTGGAAGGTGAAGGATGAAAATAGAGATCCGACAGGATTGCTACATCCACCCACTATTCTGGAATCAAAATGATGGCGTCCACCCGGGCACCTGTTGAGGTAGGTGCCTAGGTGGATGCCATCAAGCCTCGACGACATGGTGAATTTTCTTTCTCTGCTACAGAAAGCAAATAATCTTTCTGTGCTCTGATACCACTTGTTGGCGTCCACCTGGGACCTGCTGAGGTAGGTGCCCGGGTGGACGCCATCACAAAATGAGAGGTCATTTTGATGGAATTCATTGGGGAAATTGCCGCTGATGACAAGGAGGCAAGACTCGATTTTCATGAGAGTTGACACTCTGACGAAGAGTTCACATTTTGACCCTATGTGTATGACACATTAGGTGCCAGGTATAGCTAGAGTTTATATCAGCGAGATATTGAGACTTCCAGACGTACCAAAAGGATCTTATCCGATAGATGATTGGTGTTTACAGGACGATTTTGGACTAGTTTCCAAGAGGCCTTAGGAACCCCACTTAACTTTAGTATCACATATCACCCAGAGGCAGAGAGGTAGATGAAATGAATGAACCAAACTTTGGAAGGTTGTGTTGCGTATGCATGTGTTGGACCAATAGAAACATTGGGAATAGTTCTTTCCACTGGTAGAGTTGGCTTACAATAACAACTATCAAAGCACCATTAAGATGGTGCCTTTTGAGTTTCTTTATGGGTGAACGTGTCAGACGCCTTTGAGTTGGTATTGACTCGAGGATGGGGTCCTGGTAGGACCATAAGTGATCCAAGAATTGAAGGAACAAATACAAACGATACAAAAGGGGATGGAAGAAGTGCAGGATCGACATAAGGGTTTTCCGATGCACATCGCGTCGACCATAATTATGAAGGGAAACAACTAGCCATGCCTCATTCTTTGAGGCGTTGCATGATGTTTATCTTGTATCTGTGTGCGACATTAGGTCAGTGATCCTACACATGAGATTGACTGAGTTCTTAGCGGATGTTGGGAGAGGTGCGCTCATGGCGGAGCCAATAAAATTTCTGGATCGTCGCATTCGACAACTACGGCATCAAATTGTCGATTAGGTTAAGGTCTAGTAGGACAATTATAGTCCACACTCAGCTACCTAGGAGGACGCATATGATATGCATCCGCAGTTTCCATTTTTATTTGATGGTTAGACCCTTAGATATTGTTAGATACTTTATTTTTGCACTTGTATACTGTGAAACTTCAAGACAAAGTTTAAAACAAGAGGGGGCGTATGTAACATATTTCTCTTGTGCACACCTGATTGGAATTATTCTTTGAGGACACTTGCGTGCAAGTGATTCGGTTCCCTACATGATTGACTGTTTCGCTTATGGCTTATGATGATGTTGTGGATATGATGATATGTTATTTGATTATATTGTATCGACAGGTGCTATTGACTGGTTTCTCCTGAGTGTGCAAGACTTTGGACTGATTGAGGATGCTTATGGCATCGATGGACCTCCTTGGACTTTGGATTGAGTCAGGGAATGAAATTTTTATGGTTTGAGTATTTTTGTTATTGCATATGTGACATATGACTGGTATATTATGATGTTTATTTTGGATGTCTGACATGTTTCGTTGATGGATGTAGGCTGACGATAGCTTGCTAACTAGACTCACATTTGGACTAAAGGGGTCATGCACAACAACCCGAGATATTGAGGGAGAGGGGTGGCAGTAGCCCTTCCACTTCCAACTAGCACTCCCATCATGGCTCGAAATGTAGGTTAATGATTACCTAGTTCGATATATCGACGATGTTGTGAGGGAAGACTGCGATAGTCGCTCACGAAGATTCTAAGGGGTACACAATAAGGCAGGGTCCTTATTCCTTAGAGGCCCTTAGTCTCCCACAAGGTCGCCCGATGAAGTATTGACTCCAAGGGCGGACATCTACCAAAATCAGTCAAAAGGAGAGTGGCACCCTTGGAGCACGTAGTGCATCTTGAAGGGCACGTCGCGTAAATGAAACATGAATGCAGGCGAGTGGCACCCTTGGAGCACATAGTGCGTCTTGAAGGGCATGTCATGGTTTTAACACTAGTGAGTCCATGAACCTAGGTACCTAGAAAACAATATCTCATTTGGAGCAGGTCAACCTTAAGATAATTGTTGCATGAGTAAAGTTTAAAAATTATAAAATTTCCCTTAAAAACAAATTTTCCGAGCCTAGTTGAATTTAAAGTCTAGGTCTAAGTAGGACATGAGAACTAAAAATTAATTAAGAAAATAATAAAGGGGGATGAAGAAAATGGGGGTAAAAATTAAATTTAAAAATTAATGGAGGATTAAGTTATTTAAAAGATTAATTGTTGTCTATGTGCAAAACTTGCTAATTTAGAACTTAGACCAAAAAGGGGAAACTTAAATACAAAAGGAATGTGGAACATAGAAGAGAATCTAGTCTAGAGAACTTTCCAATTTCAAACTCAACTAAGCTTTAAGAAAGGCGTCAGTCATTAAGGGAATGTGAGGGAATAAAGGGACATCGAGGAACATTTTTAGGAACGCTTTTAGGTGGGTGAAGGAAATTGGAAAATTAAATTAATTAATTAAATGAATTTCTGGTGCAACTAAGGGATCGAGTGAAAAGTGTACGGGGGAGAATTTTTCCGAATAAAAATTTAATAAAAATATTTTAATGTGCGTTTGGGAAAGAAGTCACTAAGAAAACTCTATAAAAGAAATGACGGAGGAGGGGAATGGATCACGACTGGTATGCGTAAGGTTACACTGCCGTAATTTCTCTTGACTGATTTTTCTTGTAGGAGTTGGGATACCCAGCTTGGATAGAGAGTGGTAGCTTGACCTTGCGAGGTGAGCTGGGAGCTATATTTTTCTCTGGTTTGTGTGCGTGGCCCCTTTGCGAATCGGGGGGCTAAGGGGGAAGAAGAGTACCCATAACATTGGATGGGAGGTACCTGTGAGGTTTTCATGGTTAGCAAGTGGGAAGCTGGGAGGAGCACAAGCGTGGGAGAGTGTCATCGACTTCTCGCCTTCGGTCACGGTATTTTAATTTGAATTTTCGTTATATCTAGTTTTATTGTGTGTATGTTTTTGGAATTGGTCTAAGGATTGATAGAACTGGAGACTGGTTATGTTGAAAGGTTGTAATGGTATTGTTGATTATCATGAATTGCGAATTGTAATGACAACCACTGAAATATTGAAATTCATATTATTAATGTTTGTGTCTCATTGATCGCTTTTTAAATTTTAGTAGTCGCGAGAAGGCGGAGGAGGTATTGTAGTTGTTATCATCTTTTGGATTGATCAACTTGTAGATAGTTATTGAACCCTTTTTAAAATCCCTTGCTCAATGATTTTATTTAAACCTCTGTGTTAATTCTTGTGTAACAAATTCGCCCACTTGATCCTTCCGGGACGTTTTCTTCCTTGGTTCCACCTCTGGGCGTTGCACGGGAAATTATGCCCAACACATGATTCACCCATCATTGATCCCTCTTAACCTCCACGATTTT
>ML788985.1:248831-260643 GCA_009831015.1 Picea engelmannii
GTACATTAGTTGGGTCATGGAGACATGAATACAATAAAATATAGAGTTACCTCCATGAAAGAAGAAGAGTTACCTTCAATATCAATTATAGATCCACTCTCCATTTCAGATGAAGTTTTTGTCGTGATGAAGTAGAGAAATTAGTCTCATATTTCAACAGTCATAGTGAGAATGGAGCAACCATTCTCAGCTTTAGAGCAACTGTAGGTGCAGAGTCCTAGTTCCAGAAGGAACAATTGTAGAAAGAGGAGAGGACATAATCTCAAGCAGTAAGACATATAGTGCTTTGAAGAGACCACATAGAGCTAGCACATGATTGTGCAGATTGAGTTGCAGCTGAGCAAGTTTACCAGATTGGGTACAATGTAATGTGAAAATTTTATTTGAAGATGAAAATAGAAAAGACTCAGGTCTGCAGGTTGAAGAAGGATCTGTACAGGTTGAAGCAATATCTTAGAGCTTGATATGACATAATCAACAATTTCCTAACGATCTTGGGCCTTACCAAGAGTAAAGTTGATTCTAACCTTCACCTCAAGGCTATGAATGATGAACCGGTGATGTTGCTACTATATGTAGATGATGTATTCTTGACAAAGATGAAGAAAATCTCATCACATATTGCAGAAGAATCTCACTATAGAGTTTGATGAAAGACCTAATGCATTATCTCTTAGGTCTTGAAGTTTGGTAGAACCCAGAGAAGATCTTCCTTAACCAAGGGAAGTATGCAGTTGAAATAATGAAGAGGTTTGACATGTTGAAATGTAAATCCATGTACACACCCATGGAAACAAAGTTGAAGCTCCTGGTAGATACCTCGTCAAAATTGGTTGATGCTACTATGTACAGACAAATTATTGGTTTGGTGATGTGTTTGACGAATACCAGGCCAGATATATGTTTTGCCTTGAGTCAATATCTGGTAGAACCCAAACGTGTTCACTTGATGATGCAAAACATGTGATGAGATACCTTAAGGGTACGTTGGATTTTGGTCTCAATTATAATGGAGATCATGACATCAGATTGTATGTATATACTGATTCAGATTGAGATGGAAGTGTTTATGATAGAAAGAGCACTTCAGGATGTTGTTTAAGTCTGAGGTAAGCCATGACTTCATGACAGAGTAGGAAGCAATTCAACATTTCTTCGAGCATGACATAAGCATAATACATTGTTGCATGTTCCGCCAGTTGTGAAGCCATATGTCTTCAGATGTTGTTGACAAATCTATTTGATCTGGAGATGGAAGCAACCATGATCCTATGTGATAACTAGAGTTGCATAAAGATGACATAGAACCCTGTGTTTCATGACAAGTCAAAACACATAGAGATCCGATATCATTACATCCGTGATATGGTGTAGAGAGGAGCCATAAAACTACAATATGTTAGCATAAATGAACAGGTTGCTGATGTGTTTACCAAGCCTCTATCTCGTGTAAATTTTGAGCACTTTCGAGATAAGCTTGGTGTAGTCCGAAAGGACCTCCCTCGAAAGGGGGAGTAGTGTTGTGATGACAACCTTGTGCTGTGATGCCAACATAGTGTTGAAGATTTCCATCTTCGTGATGATGTTGTTGTGATACCAACCTCGTGCTGTGATGCCATCCTAATGCTGAAGATTTCCATCTTCATGTTGATGTTGTTGTGATGCCAGCCTCATGCTGTGATGCCAACCTAGTACTGAATATTTACAGCTTTGTGCTGATGTTGTTGTGATGCTAGCCTCATGCTGTGATGCCAACCTAGTGCTGAATATTTCTAGCTTCGTGATGATGTTGTTGTGATGCCAACCTCTTGCTGTGATGCTAGCCTAGTGCTGAAGATTTCCAGCTTCGTGTTGATGTTGTTGAGATGTCATCTTGTGCTGAATATTTCCAGCTTCATGCTGATGTTGTTGAGATTCCAGCCTCGTGATGAATATTTCCAGCCTTGTGATGATGTTGTTGAGATGCCAACTTCGTGCTTAATATTTCCATCCTAGTGTTGATGTTGATGATACTCCAACCTTCGTGTTGTGATGTTCTTGTTGCTGATGATGCTCCAATCTTTGTGCTGTGATATTGATGTTGTTGATGTTGTATCAGCCTTGTGTTGTTATTGATGATGATGTTTTAGTGTTATACTAATCCATGTTGATGTAGAGGTTGATGCCATTCCAACTCCCTGCTGTGAATGATGATATTGATGATGAGAAAAACTTCTGATGATTTATAGATATGCCAGTCAGTGTTCCAGAAGCTGTTGATGTTGTTTCCCCCCCNCCCTCTCTCTCTCTCTCTCCTGATGATGTTGTAGAATACCCTTCTTGTTAAGGGGGAGTGTTGAAATATTGTAACTTCAAAGAGTATTCTACTTATTATTATTATTATTATTATTTGAGTTATTTATTTATAGATCAAATCCCCTTTTGTGGTTTGATCATGTCGGTCATTATAATTGGCCAAATCCCCTTTTGCGGATTGGTCAAACCATAATTGTATTATGGAAATTGAGAAGTCGTCCCTTAGGCTAATTAAAATGGTTTTAACCACTAAGAAGACAAGTCGGCCCTGCCTAGTGAAGAGACACCTTTTCAACACTTGCCAATTTGTAAATAAAGGAAGCCAATGCCTCTTTATCGCACTCACTCAGCTCACTCATCTAGTGCGCAAGTTTGAAGGAAGCTTCAATTGCCAGTTGCCGGAAGAAGGAAGAGAGAGAGGCATATTTCTTAGTGTTGGATATTCTCTAGTGTTTGGTTTATTGTCTTGGCATTGTATTGGATATCTAGTAAATTGAAAAGAAACCTAATAATAGCTCAAAACTTAACAAATAATCTCCATGAATTCCTCGCCCGTATCCTCTACGATTTGGGGGAAGAGAACCATGCTTTTGGAATTATAAACTCCAAAAAATCCTTGCCTTTACTCTCTTTGTAGTTACCTTGTATCCCTTATGTTTTACCCTTCCCAAACTTCCTACATAGAACACATGCAACACTCAATTACTCCCTTCCGTCATTAAACGTGGCAGTGGAACTGGGCATAGTTCCTCCACCTTCTTTACCTACCTGGTCAATGTCGCTGTTGGTCCCAGAACCCAATAAGAACCCCAGGTGAATAACAAGAGGATGATGTTCCCTGTCAGCAACCTCAACAGATTATTAACCCTTGTTCTTGGAAAGGTGGTTGAGAATGTTAAAGTTCTTAATTGTAATTAGAAATGAGTAAAGGTTGTGAAATGAGTAAGGTAAATGTTTTTTTGGCGATGTCAATACACGTGTTTGTTCAACCCTATGTCCTCGTTGGAAGAACTTGATTATATCTCGAACTGATGCCCAAAATATCTCCTTTTTCAAGAATCTATTAGAACTCAGGTGTAGTGTTTGTTAAACCTCCCCACCTTGGAGATTCTACTCTTTACTCTGTTCAACAAATCCATAGAATAGCTGGTCGTGAACAAGTATCGGTGTTAGTGTTAAGGTTAGTAGGGAATTGTGATATCCCACTTTTCTCGCAAGCCGATTGACTATGGACTTAATAAGGGTATCAAGTAATTCTTGTAGTGCTTGAGTGGATAGAGATTAAATGAATGCTAATTACCTTAAGGAAAGAACCCATGTATAGTTGGTAAGTATTGTTGTTTCTTAATTTTAAGGGAGGGGGACTTGTTAAATGGTGAGTACTAATTTTTTGGAGTACTTGAGGAGGAGGTAATTTGGTTAGATGGTCTTGTCGTAGTTTCTTTATTGATTTCCTATTGATCTTAACTTGTTATGTGAGTGGCCTAGACACATTGTAAGGAGTATTTGTCGGACCTTACCCATTCAAATCATAGAACACTTTCTTGTGGATCGAAAGGTTAAATTGCATAACGACCTTTGTGATACTTTTTTTTTGGGTTGCGCCTTTAAAAATATGTTGATATAGGATTGAATAAGTATTTTTATTCTATTGTTCCCTTGAAATTACTGTTAATTACTCGTGTGCCTCGAATAATATGATGCATGTTGTAATGGCATTGTTTCACACCATTTAATAATGTTATTTAAGAGATAGTATGATTGGGTTCAAATTTGTTTACTTTTGAGCCATGTAATAGACCCAATGTTTCTCTTACGCCTTGAATTCTAATGTGGTTAGATTCCATGCGCCTTGATTGTAATGTTGACATATACTTATGTTAAAGTTGTTTTCTCTTGCGTCATTTAATGGTTGGTGTGTTCCTGATTAAGTAATTGGTTGATTATGTCACGGAAGGATGTTGATACTTGCTGAATAAATAACTAGCTTACTCTTGCACTGGTAAAACTATGTTGATGTATGATTGATACGATGATGGTTACCCTTGCACAATGATATTAGGAATGATGGAATGGATGTTTGTAGATCCTTATGATTCGTTATGATATCTGATGATTTTCCCTATGAGCAGAGTTGAGCGATTAAGTCGTGTTGTATATGCGTCAGGATTAATTGTATAAGCACTCTGATTATGGGCCGCTTTTTATTGTGATACTGTGTCGATCTGTGTTCGTCATTCACAACGATGATGTGTCGGCTTGCTTCGTGACATACCTTTTGATTATGTAGCATTATTTTCGACCGAGGAATTGTAATTCGTAACTGCTCATCCATCTATTAAGTATATTGCTTTTCAAGTTTAATAGATTGCATAGCCATGTAACTTATATAAGGAATCAATTTTTTTCTTAAGCCTAAAAAGGGAAGATACATGTTTCGAAACCCACAATGTTGAAATGAAAATGGGTCTCACTTTCGTGCAGTCCAGAAAAGAGGTGTTCTCATGAACATATGATGGGTTTCCTCGAATGAATAAACAAGGACCCACCATTAATAATATGAATCGTGGAAAGAAAGTACATAACATAGTAAGATATTTTTTTTTACGGTGGCCTACATGATATAATCCCTTTTCTTTGAACACAATAACTATAATAGTATATTGAAAACGAAGTAGACAATCTAAATAATATATGGGAAACTGAGTTCTTTAAATATTTATTCGAAATCTTTAGGCGTCGGTCGTAGTTTTAAACCAAATATTTATTGTAGTTGATCGACATAAGTGTTTAACAGTGGAAATTCGTCACATAAACTTAAATTTTATTAAGAAGTCGTAAGAAGACTCCTCTGGCATATATGACGAGGATTGTAAATCTGTTGTAATCCACCATGGTTTTATCTAAATGTTAAAGGAAGAAATCAACTCAAAGTAAGTAATGCTAGATTCCATCGGAATTAGTATGTGGTAAAGAATTCAGGACACCGTGAATTAAAAAAAAAATAGACAACTAGTCATAAACTCAACCTAAATGGTAGACAACATAAGGTATCTTTAATACTCTACTGTCAACATGCTAAAATTAGGATTCTATCTAGCGAGAACATATCAGACTTCTATTTTAGTATGTCTGATAACATTTTTAAAAATCAAACTAGCAAATGATTTCAAACCCTGGTTTTCTCTGGTATCTCTTGAGAATGCTCGAGCTTGGCTATTTCTCCAGTATCTTGATCTTCCTCTTCATTCATTATCGAGATAGGATGCTACTTTGAGCCAAGAGAACTCGAGTCCCTTGGTGCACTCTGGTTATTCTCTTGCTTCGGCTCATCTGGAGTGACTCTAAACTTTATACCAAATTGAGACCTACAAAAGAGTTCAAACTTCCCTTCCAAAATTTTAACAGCCTGCAGGGTAGCTTCATTCTCCTTTCTGGATTTTTCCACTGCTTGGGTCACCATGGCCTTTACTATCAAATATGTCTCCTCCAATCTGAAGAATTTCATTTCCCAAGTCCTGGAGTACAAGGGATCATCAACCCACCCCTCACTTCTTGAACTATCCCTTCTTCTGAGATGTTGTGCTGATGGATTTACACTGCTTCTTCAATTTCTGCCTCTGTTTTATTTTTCTCATCTGTAAAGAGATATTTAAATATCGAACCCACCATCCAAGCTGCTTTAGAAACCCTTGTTCTATTCACAGGGCCTTGGGTAGAAGACACCTTCAAATTCTTTCCCTTCTGACGACCTCCCCTCTTTCCTCTCCTTACCATCCTACAACTCCTCGCTAACCTATTTTTTTTTTGGTGGTCTACCCACGACTTTCATGCACCTCTTCTGCCCTTGAATCTTACCTCGACTTCTCCACATATGTTTGTTTGACCTCCTTCTCGAGACGTGCTTCACCGCACACTCAAAACTCAAACCACACTGAAACTTATGCTTTCCTACGGGACCTCCACTCATTCAACCTATAACATAACACCTACGTTCATGGGGTATTAAATGATACCTTTAATTTCACTAGATATTGATAAATACCTCCCAAAATCCTCTTTTTGAACTCCCCTCCCAATACATCTTTCTAATAAAAATAACACCTATTTTTACTATATATCTTTTTTTTTTACCAAATACTCGTTTTTATAGCCTCCAATACCTATAAACCCCATTGTACCCAACACCCCCACCCCCCCAATACCTACAATATATTGACTTTGTTTTTCACAATTTTAAAACCCCCTTTATGAATGAATGTGATAAGATATTGGTCAGCAATGTGAAACCCTCATGTGCTTTCCCCCCTGATTCTTTCCTGGAGGCGAAAGACACGACACCCACTTTTTGACCTTCTACTCCTAGTCCCTGCCAAGGTTCCTGTGGATTTTTGAAATGCTCCACCATCTGAAACGTTCTTCTTCTATCAACTTAACCAATTTCAACCCATTACACTAGCTCCTCACAATGTTATTTCCTTTCACATCAACCATCGCATGCAAAACCCTTGTCATAATTGCTTTTGGATGCATCATGTTGATTTCATCTGTGTTCAAGGTACTCCCACGAGTTCACGCATACCTGATATTCATGGCACTTGGTTGAAGTTGGTTCTTGCAATGGTTGATTCTGTATGGGCCTCCTCTCCCAATGATTGTGGCCACCCTTGACTCCTCGATGTACTGCGCTCTTAACTGAGCTACAAGCCATATGTCTGAACCCTATTACTATATGTCCACCTCTTATCATCATGTATTGGGGTTGGCGCATTCCACACGGGTCCCATCAATCCCACAATCCTTATTCTAGCTAGTTGGCGCTTGGATCCAGTGACCATCTGGGAATTCACTTGTCCTAATCCGTTGCTCCATTTGTTCACCATATCATGGTGGGCCTCCAAGTGGCACTCTTTTGTCGTTTCCTACTCTCAACGTGAGGCATCCCATCCAAGGGTGTTTATTACTAAGTTAAACATTGCTTAAGTATGCTATTTTAAACCTGTGTTTATTACTAAGTTAAACATTGCTTTCTTTAGTATTTATGGATAACTGAATGCTCATGAAGATATGTCAACCGCTAGTTGAGGATAGGAAAAAACGAAATAAATAATACATTTATGAAGATCAATATCCTTTAATTTTTTTTATAATATATTAAAAAAATTAAATCTAAAATTAAGAAGATTTTAATTTAAATAAACAAATATTAAAATCCAATAAAATGGATACTTTATCCCACTTTGGATTTGATAATATGATTTAAGAAAGAAAATATATTTTTAACCATCAAATCCACTAAATCTATATATTTTGAAAATGCAAGTATGAATTGGACTTGATCAATACATTTCAATATATCCATGTGATGAAAGTATTACCAATACCCATTCATTCCTGACGCAAACCCCGGTCGGTCTTATAGACTTTATCGTGTTGTTTTAATCTTTGTTTTCTTTAATCGAAAATCTGCACTCTTTCCGTGGACCTTCTTCGTTGAAGAATTCTTTTGACGACTATAACAGTGCACCGTATGAGCACAATAATATGGAAGATACTCGTGATACTCGCTCTTAAAGTTCATTGGCTCATACAAAATTTATTTAAATGCGTATGAAAAATTTCTCAATACGATAATAATGGAGGGCGATATTTTCAATTTTTTTTTTTTATTTCAATCATCATTAAAAAATAAAACAAGAAGGTGATTGGAAAAATTATATTAATACTATCTTATTTTATTTTAAGGTGATTGGAAAAATTATATTAATACTATCTTATTTTATTCATATTTTTATTTTTATTATTTGATATATACAAAAAAATATAAAAAATATTTTAGATTACAATAAAAAATGATAAAATTGAAGGTCAATTCAGAATAAGGTTAATCTATATGAAAATACAATAAAAGTCAACTATATGGTTGGTTGATAGCAACAACAAACTAGAGCAAATGCTTGCTATGCATAGGGTATTGATTTATACTATTTTCATGTTTACTTTAGGCTAAACACACATTCATTAAAAAAATTTCATATTCACATCTATAAAGTGAGTAGTATTAAATTTTTTTACTTCAATAATTTTTAAAATAATATTTAGTGTAGTTTAGTCTTTGCTTTATAGTGGTATTTTAAATAAATATAATGGAAATATTTGTAATAAATTATGTATTTGTAATAATGGAATAAAAATATTTACATTTTAATTTAATAGAATTTTAATTTAAAGCTCTCTATTTAGGAAACTAGTTCCTAAGCTTCTTTTTTCTTGATGTTGAAGTTCCCAAGTTCCCAAAACAATTTCAGTCAATTGGAGAATTCCCTATTAGTTCCCAAGCTCCCGTAACTTCAGAGTTTGAGAGATGTTGGAAATGCATATATCAATATTATCCTATTTTATTAATATTTTTATTTTTATTATTTGTATATTTTTATTATTTTTATTATTTGCATGACATTCTGATTTTTAATAATGTGGCCAATTGACATATATCAATTGATGTTGAAATTTGACATTCAACTAGAAATAAAAGATTCACGAAGTTTCAATACTAGTGTTGTCTTTCAATTTATGTTTTAAAATTAAAAAGTTAAAAATAATATATTTTGTTTTAGTCATATTACCAAAAAATTAGACTTATTTTGCTTTATCTAAATTTTAGAAAGTTGTAAGTTTTACAATGTTTCAATACTAGGTTAGTAGATTTAGTTTGCTAATATATTTTGGATTTAACATTGTTTAAAGTTATATTTACAATTTTAAAAGGTGTTTAAAATAAATTGTAATTTCTCAAAATTAATCAAGTAGTTGAAAGAAAATCACATTGGAATATTTTTTTTTTTTTTTTTTTTTAAATTTGAAATTTGATTTACACAAACTTTCCACCTATACATGAACCAAACTTTTCTCCCTCTTTTTTGTAAATGACATTCTAAGCATTGCATTGGAATAATAAAATAAACCTTTAAAATTTAAAAATTTCCTTTTGCACATAGCACTTGTACATATAGTTCCTAGATCCCCAATATTTGAATTTTCAACTTCTCATTCTTCTGGCCCATGAAGTATGTTTCATATATATATATATAATGGTTTTCTTTAATTCTTATTTAATATATATTTTAAAAAATTCTAAATGAGAAAGTCATAAAACAAGGAACACATAAAACACACATATGAGTTGGTTCATAAGATAGGCTTACAAGGAGAAAATGATGGTTATGTAGTTTTTTAACTAGTAAAAGGTTTGGCAATTTTACTTCACATTAATGTTGAATGTTTTTTCTCCACAACAACATGTAGTGTGCAATTTTGTCTCCTCAAAATATTTAAATTGAACATAAATTTTAGTATTGTTTGCATTTTTATATTTATAGGCATTTTTATTTTGGAAACATTGAATAATAACACTATATATCCAATAATCATGTCTTCTTTTAATCTTCATAGACCAATAATTTAACTATTTTATTGTTAACTAAATTTATTTAATTTATAAATGATAGATATCTCAACTATTAATATTAATGAATAGTAATTCCTATAAACATTCACCCTTTAAAACCAAAAAAACCACAAATTTAAAACAAAATTTTAAATATATTTTTTTCATTTAATATTTCCAATTTAACTATTTTATTATTGACTAAATTTATTTAATTTATAGATGATAAATATCTCTACTATTATAATTAATGAGTAGTAATTCCTATAAACATTCACCCTTTAAAACAAAAAAAACCACATATTTAAAACAAAACTTTAAATATGTTTTTTTCATTTAATATTTCCAATTTCCATGCATTTTCAACATCATTTATTCCTCTTAATGTAAGTGATTTATTGAGTGCTCATATTTCAATGATTTTTTATAAAAGTGGGTATGCTACTAGTTAATCTTTCTTAATGTGGCTTTAACATAATCATTTAATTGACATATCATATTTCAAAATGGATGTAATTAATAGAGTTAACATATTTCAATAAATGGTAAACAAATTAAATTGTTTACAAAGAACTTGATTAGAGAGTGATGGGATATTAAGTGAAACTTAACAATATAGTTTACTTAAGAATATAGTTTACTTAAGATTTGATCCATATACCTTCTGTATTATAATAAGAGCACTTATCCACTTAAATTGATTCACTAACTTAAAAAATAAATTTTAATTAAAATTATAATATTTTCTATTATTATATATATTTTATTAATTATATTTATCTTTATCATATATATTTAATTATAATTTTAAATTTGAAAAACATTATCACTTCAATTAAAAAAAATCGTAATAATTTTGAATTTGGAAAACATCATCACTTCAATAAAAAAAAACCATAATAATTTTAAATTTGAAAAACATTCAATAAATGAAAAATCATAATATTAAATCTTTCCCATGTAACTAATCTTACATAATTTTTATAACTAATTTATTCAACTTTAATTTTACATCATTTCTTATGGTTGAATATGATTCCTTATACTAATAAAATATTGTAGATTATATTTATTCTTACATCATTTCTTATGGTTAAATATGATTCCTTATACTAATAAAATATTGTAGATTATATTTATTCTTACATAAGATTCTTATGGTTAAATATGATTCCATATATATGTTATTAAATTCAATTTCAATATCTATCATTAAATCAATCTCTATCATTAAGTTACATCAGATTAGTGTAATATAATTGGAAATACCACTAAAAAAATACATTAATAAATTTAATTTAAACCCATATTAATCTCGCTTTGTCAAATGAGTTCTAATCATATTAATGTCACGAATGTATTACAAAGACCCATTCATTCCTCACTTAAACCCGGTCTTAGACTTTATCGTGTTGTTTTAATCTTTATTTTTTTAAGGCGAAAATCTGCTCTCTCTCCGTGTACCTTCTTCGTTGAACAATTCTTCCGGCGATTAGTATGATAGAAGAGTGAAAGTTCGTGACAGCGAGTTGCACAGCGCTCCCAAAATTCAACGACCGATAACGATTTATTTAAATGTGTATGAAATTTTTTTCAATACGAAAATAATGATAATGGAGGCAGCTATTTTAAATGTAAAATTAATAATAAAAATTTATATTAATATCGTTATTAACTATTTTAATTTATATTTATATTTTTATTATTTGTATTTTTACTGAATATAAATCATCAATTAATATAATTATATTATTTGTATAGTTTAAGTGGGTTTAATGGTTAAAAACATGTATTTCTTCTTTAAAAGTTTCAGATTTAAATCCAAGAATAAAGTACATACATTTTTATAAATTTTAATAATCAAATCAGTGTAAGAGTGTAAGGAGAAATTCCTTATCCCACAAACAAAAAGTTTTAGATAACAATTAATGTCTAACTTAATTATAATCTTAAAAATAAATTATTATTACTATTATTAATTAAAAATAATTCTAACAATTATATTAATTAAAAATAATTCATACCCACTAATAATTCAATAATTGAATTTCTGTTTTTATCTTTATAATA
>ML788986.1:48762-59928 GCA_009831015.1 Picea engelmannii
ATGAAGACACCATTCTTGACAGGAGAATGAGAACTTCAAAATGAGGAAATGTGGAGTATCTTCGAGTTGGTCTTAAAGGTACAAATCCAAGCAAAGCCAAGTGGATTGAGGTTGGAAAGGTGAGGGAGCTATACCCTCATCTTAAAATAGACTGAAAATAGTCTTTTGGAGGTCCAAAAGCTTCCCAATGGGGAGGTGTGATCCAGGGGATCAAGTTTTGCTCAAAATGCAAAGTTCTCAGAATCACTTCAAATCGAACGGGAGCGTATGCCTCGTCATCAAGAACCCAATGCAACTCGTTTGGGTTCAAAAGGATGTCGGGAGAGAGAGATATCGCATTATGTTCAAAATGACAAATAGGCAAAAAAAGGGATGTTGACTGTACAGTCCATACAGTTTGTACGAATGCTGACATGGTAGGCCGTACAACATGTGGCAGGGGCCATACGACACATGGCAGGTAGTTGTGTGGATAGTTGGCATATGACGTGGCTTGTTTGCAGCGAATGGGATAGCGACACGTGGCCCAATCAATGGCCACCACGTGTCACCTATATATTGGTTTAAAAGTTGTGTTGTTGGTTGGATTCGATCCCGTGACCTCCAAGCAGGGTAAATCCTTGGGAAGGGCCGCCCAACCGGCATGCCCACATGTGTTACTTAACATATGTATGCATTTAAATTTATTTGAGTTTGCAATGATGTGAAATGGGGCATGGACCAAACCGGGGCTAAGCCCCGGCCCACGGTTATATATGTATTGTCATACGACCATTGCTATGGGCGGTTAAACCCGCGGTTATATATATGTGTTGTGTAACCATTGTGGTATGTGGGCAGTTATATATATGACATGTGACCATTGTGGTGTGCACACGGTTTAATCCCATGGTTATATATATGGTTTAAACCTTAACCCTGTTTGTATTGTGCGCGGTCATGTGGTGGCCATGTGCCCACGGGCCTTGGTGGTTAAGGGCCAGCGCATAATCGTTCGACAATTTGTATCATTTGTGCAGTTGCACCCAGTGCTGGGTTTTAATGCATAAAAGCACGTGGGGGCTAGGTTGAGGCAACAAAGGTGCATTTTGGCGATCCAAAGATAGCAAGTTTGAAGGGGAACTTCCAGGAAGCCTATCTTCTTCAATTTTTGGCCAAATGAGGTGCCAAAAAAGCCCAGCTAGGGGTTTTTGGACACTCTGAAGCTATTGGAGCCATCTATTTGGCATTTTGAGCATTGAAAAACACATTTTTGAGCACTTTGAGCAAATAATACAAAAGATCCATTGGAAGCTGGACCAGGAGATGTAGCCCAAGAGAGGGGTGAACTTCTTTATCATTTGTTGTGTTATGTGTTTTCTGTTCACTATTTATTGCTGCTGTTTATATGCATCTTGAATGAGTAATTTATATAAAAGTTTTGTTGCAAAGTTGATCCATTTTCATTTTAACACATGAATTAAAATCTTGCAAATAATTTCAAGAATACAAGTCTTCTTCATTTTTACATCAAATATGATCATAAGTTCTATCATGCTCTGATTCTTCATCAAAAAATTCTTTTCAATGAAGATCATCTTCATCAACTTGAAGAATTTCTGACATTTTTTCTTCTTCTTCATGAAAATTTGCTTGATCCTCTTGAAGAAAATCTTCCTGCTCTAAATTTTTTTCTTGTACTATGAATTATTTATTGCAACAATATTCTAAAAGAAGTTCCGCTGAATATATTCTCTTGCAATGTTGATGAAAAGTTGTGTGAAATTCTTTCAATGAGGAAATACTGGAAGGGGATAGAGATTTGTACCAGAGTCTAGTGTCTCCTCCCAATGAAAACATAAACAACTTCATCAGGACTTCTTCATGATATATATCCAATTCAAACAAGTGTTGTGCAGGATTGTCACCCACATCTTCTTTGAATTTAGGAAGGATATCTTCCCAAACTTTAATGTCTGGAACAACGTTTGGAAAACCAAAAACATTTGTAAAATCCAAAGGAGCAAACCTCGCAACAATCAGATCAGTGAAAGAACTTGACATCTTGGAACCAGTGGAGTCGCTAGTGAATCATGTGGAGTCTTCGAACCAAGGAATCGCCAGGTGAATGATCACAACCAATTGAATTCCTATCCCTTGTTCACCATCAAGAAATAGATCTGAGATTTTTCGTACCCTAGGGAATATAGAGACCTTCAAAACCGTCCCCGACAAGGACACCAAAAAATGTTGTCGCAAGAGTTGATTGTAGGTTGTAATAGAGCCAAGCCTTAGCACATTTTGAATAAAATAATAATTGGGTTGATTGATCAGTTATTGGAGGCTTATAGATCTAGGTCTGAAAGAGCCTTTCAACCATTAAAAAACAAAAATAAAGAGGCATGAACTCATCTTCTAAATCCATTTAAAATCATGAGGATGGATAGAAGATATGAGATAGACAAAACTGAAACAAAAAGCCAAGTATCCAATTTTGATAAATCTGGTCTTCCCTTTCAGTAGAAGAAATAACACCAAACTTCAAATATGTGGACATAGGTCTTGTCTTACTCATAGCAAGACAGAGGAAAAACTATGAACAAATAAAACTTGTAAGTTAGGCAAAACACTTAAGATGCAAGTCTTGTTTTGCTCACAACAAAACAAAGGAAAAACTGCACTTGAAGGAATGCTTTTAACTAGCCACAACAAAAGTCTCACTGAATTGTAGCCATTACAAGTTGAATAAATGAATAGAGGAAAATAAAAGTATCAATGTGAACATGAGAAACAATAACAAAGGAAGAAGACAAAATTTAACATAACGAGGTATAAAATATCTTTTCTTATGTTAAATATTATTGAAAAGACTGCATCACAATCCCATGCCAAAAGGCTCTTGGGCTATCCCCTGCTTTGATACATTCAAAACTCCTGACATTTATAAAAATCGAGTTCCTTCGGTTTGAAACCGATTACAATGATATATGAAAGAAACGTTTCGGTTTGAAATCGATTATAATGATATATGAAAGTAATGTTTTGGTTTTGACTGTATATCTAATTACCGAAACATAGGAATCTTTAAAATCTGTTCGGATTTAATTTGATGTCATATGTTGATGATCTTTCTTCGACTTCTACTATGTGGTTGGTATTTGCTGCTGACTGTGGCCACTTCTGAAAAAACCGTGCCTTGAAATCTGGAGATGATTAGCTGCATGCTGATTCTCTGTTGATAGGTGTCTCATATCATCTCACCTTTGGAGTGATATTGAAACTTTGCCTACGAACTCTACCCCCTACTCTTTTACTATCTATCCCTTCAAATGAATTTTCCTGGAGAAAAAATTACAGTTGAAGATAAGGGATGGTGACGGTATTCTGGAAGCTAGCTCGGTGCGGGCTTATTATGAAACAATCAACGGTAAAATGATCATGGGGGAGGATGTGATTGGTTACACATATAATGACGTGGTGACAAGTGTAGTGTAAGGAGAGAAAGAGTGTAGGAAGAGAAGTGGATGTTTTGTGGAGACAGGTGGCATGTAGAGAGAGGAGGAGAGAATACAAGAGGTGAGGGGTATGAACATGCAGGAATGTGACATGTAGTGAGAGGGGGAGAGTAGATGCGAGGGTGAGTAGTTGGTGAGAGGTGAGAGGAATCAGGGGCATGGATGATGTGACATGTTGGAGGGTGAGCGGTAGGGTGAGTGGAGGACATGTGTAAGTAGGGTACAATGGTAGAGTGAGGTGAGGTGTTTTGGGTAGTGGTTTAACAAGATTCCAAAGGTGGGGGGGGGGTAGGTGGTAAGCGGATTTGAGAGAGTGGGATCCAAAATATTGTGAGGGCACCATTTTAGGTGGGGTCGGCGCAGGGAAATTATCTTTCCGGACCCCCCCCACCCTTAAAGGAAAAAAGGTTGGGGGGTCCGAAATGCACTTGGGAACGTCGATCTGTGAGGTGATGGATGCTGCCGCTGAAAAGATGTGCGGGAATTACCCACTACATGACAAAAGGTATTTTCCGCTAGTAACTTAGGATAAAAAAATATGCGTTGGGCAACACTAAGCTTACTTTTTCCCTTTTACACCAAGGTCTTATTTTCCTAAGGTTACAAATACCCAAATTTAGTCAACAAGGGGTATTTTGACATTCCTTTTTCTTTTGGAAATGATTCGTAGAATGCAATATTATTTCTAATATGACATTATTGAAAGAGGAAGAAAATTCAATATTTGTTCTAACATAATGCATCCCAAGGTCTTGTGAGACCATTAAGGGTTGTCATTATGAGTTCGTCTTCATCTAGAGTATCACCAATTTCTTCTAGTTGTTCCATGAATTGTGATATTCTAGAGAAATATTCCTGAACTGTTTCTCCTTTCTACATCCTTGTACTTTTGAGTTGAGTTCTTAGATTAATCTTCTGGTTGATGTTCTTTCCTTCATACATTCTGGTAGGGGCATCAAACATTTATTTTGGAGTCTTCTTTGAATCCACTTGAGGAATCAAGTGATATTTAATAGAATCTGCAATGATTCTTTTGACCCTAACTGTGTCCTTTTGGTGTTTTGATTTAGCTGCAACATCGGTAGGCTCTGGTACATCTTCTTTAATGAATATTGCTAGGTCATTCTCTTCAAGAATGAGTGCAATCCTATACTTCCAGACACAAAAATTTTCCACACCTTCTATCTTGTCAACAAGATTAGTGCTTACAGACATCTTTACCTGGAGCTAGGAAAATGACTGAAAATCGAAAATGCTCAAAATTTAATTTTGAACTTATCAGAAGGTGTGCTTGGCCGAGGCGAGTGGCCTGGTGTAGTTAGATTTCAGAAAATCCAAAATTTTCCCCTCCAAACTGGACCAACGAAGTTTTGGACTGGTACTTCTGGTACTGGTTTTGGTTTCCTGGTTTTCTGGTACTTTTGGTTTTCTAATACTTATAGTTTTCTTGTTTTTTGGTACCAGTCAAAACTAGGGTTTGACTTTTCAAAGTATCTGGCCACTGAAAAGGTACGCTCAAGGTGCCAAAGCGTTACCTAGGCTAGGGTGCACTTTTCTAGATGGTTTTTAGGCTGATATTCCTCTTCAACAAAAAACCCTAATTTTCTTGTACGACAACAATGACATTTTTATTTATCCAATGAAAGATGCTCTCTTTATCTTAGCTCTGATACCATGTTAAGGTTTCAGCTATTATTAGGTTTCTTTTCAATTTACTAGATAACCATAGCATAGATAGGATCATTGAGAGAAACACAATCACAAGATACACAACATTTATCCTAGGAAACCCTCATGGGGGAGAAAACCCAGCAAAAAATTCCTTAATATAGATAGGATCACTGAGAGAAACACAATCACAAGATACACAACATTTATCCTCGAAAACCCTCATGGGGGACAAAACCCAACAAAAACTTCCTTAATATAGATAGCCAATACAATGCCAAGACAATAAACCAAAACACTAGAGAATATCCAACATTAAGAAATGCACCTCTCTCTTCATTCTTCTCCCAACTGCAGCTACCAAACTTGCGCACTGGATGAGCGAATGAGTGAGTGAGATAATGAGGCTCTGGCCTCCTTTATTTATACAAACTAGCATCCGCTGGAAAGATGTCTCTTCACTGGGTAGGGCTGACTTGTCTTCTTAGTGGTTAAAATCACTTTAATTAGCCTAGGGGCCGACTTCTTAATTTGCACAATATATTTAGGGTTTGACTAATCCACAAAAGGGGATTTGGTCAATTACAATGCCCGACATGATCAATCCAAAAAAGGGGATTGATCTAATGAATAATAACTCAATAATAAATAAAATACTCTTTGCAGTTACAATATTTCAATAGATAATACCCTTCCAAAGGCCTATCTAACAATTGAATATGCAAAATAACAAGAACAACATCACCTCATTGATCAAATCATATGACAATACATCCACAAAGTAACTCCATACACCTTCTTGACCTCCAAAATATTTTATTCCAAAAATGTTATTAAAAAGATATTACAACAATAACAAGCTTAGCTCCAACTCCCATTAACCAAACAATGGAGAAGATAGCTTGCTTAAATAGAAAAATGGGTGACATTCCCAAGGAAAGTGCGTGGGACAAGTGGAAGAGGATGAGTTGCATGAGAGAGGTGAGTGGAAAGGTGTGAGGTAGATGGATTGACACCTCTCAAGGTCTTGAGATAACTCACCATGTGTGAGGGTATAAAAAAAGGATGGGTCACTAGCTATCAGAGGTAGGTGTGCTCCCTTCTTGGGATCCACACCCATCTCTCCAAATGCACCATGTATACAAAGGAAGGGCGAGTTCCTCTTTGGGATCTCCTCCCTTTGGCCAACTCATCAATCAAATCACCCTCATCTCAAGAGAACTTGCTACATATTTCTGGAACTCAAGACATGAGGAAAACATGTCCAAGACATGTTTCCTTAATAATAGGCTTGCTGATTTTTATTGATTTTTTGCCTTTTATTTATCTTTTTGTGAGAGAAACTAATTTAAATCACTTATTTTCACTCACAAAGTATATATGTAGGTAAAGTGGGTATTATGGATGTTAAAACGAATACCCCCAAGGCATATGATGCCTCCTAGTACCACTTTTTTAACTTATGACTAAATTACAAATATAAAAAATCTCATTTTGGGGGAAATTTTTATTGACTCAAAACATTAAAAAAATCCTAAGGGAGACTTAGCACAGTTTCCATATGACTCAATATTAATGGCTAGTATGGTAACATACATTAGGCACTAGACTTAGATTTTCCATGCTAAGGCCTAACCATTTGTACACACTCCATCTTTGGAGGATATTGAGTGAAAAAACTCAAAAATTATAACTTGCTTTAAAATTAAATTCAAGCAAGAAATAATTAATAAGTAAAAAAAATATTGTGGAGTTATGCACTCATGATCAAGTCTTAGGAGGCTAATCCTTTTACACAATTCATCATACTAGACACATCTTATAACAATTCCCCACAGGGATGGAAATTGAGTATAACAAAAGTAAACAAAAATTGGCCATATTGGACGACTGGACTTGTGAACACTGAATTTTGAGGATCCTCTTGCTCAATATTTGGCAGCTCAAATGCAAGTCTATCCTAGTGAAACTTGGTGGATAACAAGTCTCAATAAAGAATTCGAGTACTATTGGAGCTGGTGGTTAAATTGTCAACTTGACATGAGAGAACTTGGCGATACACAAGGAAGGAATAAGAAAGGTGATTAGTGATGAAGTGAAAATTTTGGAGAGATCTTGGTGGCCCACAAGGAAGGAATGGGGAAGGTGATTAATAAGGAAGCAAAGTTTTGTGGTCTTATTTAAGGGTTGAAGAGAGGAGAGAGGATAAATATTTTTGGGTGGAGGTTGAAGATGCTCACCTGTTAGTGCCAGATGAGGATAATAAAGCCAATTATTATCTTTGTCGCATATATATATATTTTCCAAAGTATTGAACGTCGGTGCACCTTCAGTGGTATGGAAAATGATATTTATCCTTACCTTGATGCTAGAAAAATAGAAAGGATTTATATAACTTCTTATCCAGGGAGATTCCAAACTTGTTATTGATACTTTGGAAGGTAACATTCTCTCAAGCCATGCAAGTATCATAACACGTGTACAAGAGGCAAAGAAACTACTGGCTGATTTTGAGATGGCCCACAAAATGTACTTTCTCATCAAGCTATAGAAGCCAGGAACATAATCTGATTTTTGAAGAGGAACATTAAGGAGTGGTTAATTTGTCAAGGATTCATTGCTAGTATTTATGTCTTCTGTCCAAAGTTATTTCTTGGACTTTGATGCATAGTCAAGTAACATAAATGTATTTATTGTAAAGTGGTCATAGTGTCATTGAAGGTCCTTGACTCCTTAGAGATCTTAGATTGGGTTTATGTATTATAAATCTCGGTACTGATTTGTACATTTAAAAACTTTTGAAATAAATAATCTTAAAGTGTGCCTTATCCAAAAAAGGAAACATGCAGATGGTTTGTGTTTCAACTTCAATTCGGTTCTATCACATCAACTGAAGTGCCATTCATTCCCACTTGCTTGAGAATTTGAATCCTGCACAACCCTTGGTAGCAAGAACCCTAAAATTGTAAGATTTAAAACATGTGAAATATTTTAAAATGAAATCTCTCTCTCTCATTATATATATATATATATATATATATATATATATATATATATATATATATATATATATATATACAAACTTATTTTTAGCCTCAAGGGTTGGCTCAATCAGTTGAACCATTTGCCCAGGGCATGTTGCCAATGTGGAGGACTTAGATCACAAGTTCAAATCTAGTAGTGTCTCACAGGGTTACTAACCACTATTGTGGTTGGCGGTTGAGCTGCCTTTCATCCGAATATTTTGGGAAAGAGGCGGGTCCTATGAGGTGTTCCTTAAAAAAATATAAAAAATATTTAAAACTGTTTGCATTGTTTAACCTTAGAAGTTTAGTATATAGACTCATTGCTAATTACTACCATGATAAGAGACTTTCGTATTTTTATTTTTCTATTTTATGAAACACATGCTCTTCTACATTGTGTGTTGTATCTCTTCATTAATTCTTGTATTTTTTTGTGATACGATATTTGTTGTATATGTATTTATAACACTATATGATGATTGAATTATGACAGGAAATATTTAGTTATAAAGTTTGTAAAAACAAATAATGGCATTTTATTTATTTATTATGGTTGCAGTTACTATGTGCATTGTTCAAATTGATTTTTAAATGATCTCGATCCTTAATATCTACATATTAGTACATTTCTTGTTGTAAATTTATTTATATTTTATAGTTATAATGATTCATATGATTCTTTAAAGCTATATTTATCTATATTTTATAGCTATAACAATTTTTGGGATTCTTCACTTCAATGTTTGGTGTTTAAACTTCTATTAAAAGTATCATTTTCGGTGTAGATCCACATAAATATATATGAATATGTTTCGAGCACTACAATGATCTTTATCTGATCACTCATTAACATGATCAATATGAATATTATTTGAGATATTGTTAAATATTGATCAAAACCCTTGAGGGAGTGGCCTTTGGGCTATGTGCATGTTATTCTTCTTACACTTAAATCCAAAGACTCAGTGCAAATGTTTTCAATATTGTAGGTTTGCTTAAAGCTTCATTTTTTATTTACTTGGTTATTTGCTAATGATTTGGGTCAAGGGTTTGAGAGCACATTGTTGAAATAATGTAACTGCAAAGTGTATTCTTATTGTTATTTGATATATTATTCATTGGATCAATTCCCATTGTGGATTGATTATGTCGACTATTGTAAAGGACTAAATGCCCTTTTGCGGATTGGTCATAATGTAATTGTAATAGGAAGAAAGAGAAGTCAGCCCCAGAATATATCAAAGAGGCCCCGAAATATAATAAAGGTTCTTATAACCACCTAGAAGAAGAAGTCAGCCCTGCCAGTGAAAAAACACTTCCACACGTGCCAGACTTGTATAAATAAGGAGGCTAGCACCTCACATAGACACACACTCACTTGTTCATTGAGAGACAAGATTTAGAGCTGTAGTTGGAGAAGAGAGAGAGAGAGAGAGAGAGAGAGAGAGAGAGAGAGAGAGAGAGAGGTGCATCTTTTGGAGAGGACTTTCTATACTTGTTTGAGTTATCTCTTGGCATTGTATTGGCTATCTATATTAAGGAAGTTTTGCTGGGTTTTCTGCCCCACGAGGGTTTCCCAGGATAAACAATGTGTCTCTTGTGATTGTGTATTTCTCAGTGATCTTATCTTATGTTGTTGTTATTCATTGAAATGCAAATAACTATAATAATGGATTAAAATTAACATGTTATCAGAGCCAAGCTAAAGAGAGCATCTTTCACAAGATAAAAGTGAAAAACGTCAATGTTGCCATACATGCAAATTAGGGCTTTTGTTGGTGAGGTATTTCAGCCCTAAAACCATCTAGAAAAGTGTGCCCTCTCCTAAGGATCATTTTCGCACCTTCAGTGCACCTTTTAAGTGGATCTCTCGGAAAGTGAAACCCTAGTTTCACAAAGTACCAGAAGTACCAAAAAACTAGAGTACTAGAAGTACCATAGTACCAGAGGTACCAGAAAACTAGAAGCACCAGACCATAAATCTACAGATCAAGTTTGGAGGGGTAAAAGTTGGATTTTCTCAGATCCAAGCACACCAGGCTACTCACCTCAACAAAGCACACCTCCTGGTAAGTTCAAAATTTGATTTTGAACATTTTCATTTTTGGACATTTTCCCAGCTTCAAGTAAAAGATGTCTGCAAGCATTAAGCTTGTTGCCAAGCTAGAAGGTGCAGAGAAATTTCATGCCTGGAACTATAGGATTGGTCTCATTCTTGAAGAGAATGACCTAGCAAGATTCATCAAAGAAGAAGTGTCGGAGCCCGCCGATGCTGCAGAAAAAGCAAAGCACCAAAAGGACACAATCATGGCCAAAAGAATCATTGTAGATTCAATCAAAGACCACCTGATTCCCTATGTGTCATCAAAGAAGACTCTGAAAGAAATGTTTGATGCCCTAAACATACTATATGAAGGAAAGAACATAAACCGAAAGATGAATCTTAGAACTCAGCTCAATAATACAAGAATGAAGAATAACGAATAAATCCAAGAATACTTCTCCAGAATATCTGAATTCAAAGAACAACTAGAAGCAATTGGAGATACTATAGACGAATGAAAACTCATAATGACAACCCTAAATGGCCTCACAATACCTTGGGATGCATTCATCCAAACGATTTGTGCCAGAACAAAAAAACTGAAGTTTGACAGTCTATGGGAAGAATGCATCCAAGAAGAAACAAGAGTAGCTAACCGAGAGGCTCTACTAGCAAGAGATGAAGATCAAGCCATAGATACTCACACTAAAGGAGGAAGAAAGAAGTCTTACTTCCATAAAGAGACTTACAAAGAGTCTCAATCCCCAAACAAACTCAATCATAAAGAATCTCATCCAAGGAGATTTCAGAAGAAAGGACAACGAAAGGAAAGAGATTACTCATCTGTATAATGCTACCATTGTGACAAGATGGGACACATTGCGAATTTTTGTCCAGATAGACTAGAATAATACAAGAGGAAACAAAAGAGGCA
>ML788986.1:59978-98283 GCA_009831015.1 Picea engelmannii
GTGGTGCCTCCAAGCACATGACAGGACAAAGAGATATTCTCTCTTACATTTCAGAAAATAAGTTTTCTCAGAAAGTGACACTTGGAGATGATTATCAATATCCCATCAAGGGAGTGGGAGAATCAAACTACAAGCTTGATTCAAAAAATGCAATGAAGATGAAGGACGTACTATATGTACCAGGTTTGAAAAAGAACCTACTCTCCATATCATCTTTAGAGAAGAAAGGATTCAGAGTTTCCTTTATAGATGGAGAAGTTCTTATGTGGGCTAAAAGAGAAACCTTAAAAGAAACAATCATCATTGGAAAAGAAGAAGGTGGCTTGTATAAGCTAAAGGGTCACTTAGAAGCTGCCATGAGCCACGCCATTGAGAATCCATGTGAACTTTGGCATAGAAGATTAGCTCACATTAACTACAAGGTGCTACCATACATATGCAAAGCGGTCACAGGTTTACCAGAACTCAAGGTTGACCATGAAGGCGTATGAAATGGATGTGCACAAGGGAAGAACGTCAAGAACTCGTTTCCAAAGAGAGACAACAAAGCAGAAGGAGTCCTAGAACTCATTCATTCAGATATGTGTGGCCCAATGCTATCGTCCTCCAATAGTGGGTATGTATATTATGGATCATTTATTGATGATTATTCTCGTAAGACCTAGTTGTATCTCTTGAAATCTAAAGATTAAGTGTTCAAAAAATTCAAGGAATTCAAATCCTTGATAGAGAATCTTTCTAAAAGAAAGATTAGGATACTCAGGTTAGATAATGGATGAGAATACACCTCAAAAGAGTTTGTGAACTTCTGAAAAGATGTTGGGATCAAGAGGGAACTCACTACTCCCTATAATGCTCAACAAAATGATGTGGATGAAAGGAAAAATAGAACAATAATGGAAGTCGTGAATACCATGATCCACGATCAAGATCTTCCTATGTGCTTATGGGCAGAAGCAATAATGACAACCATATATGTGAAAAACTGATTTTCCCATAGTGCACTTGGGTTCAAGACCCCGGAAGAGATGTTCACTGGAAAGAAACTAGAGGTAATCCATCTCAAAATATTTGGCTGTCCAGTATTTATACATATACCAAAAGAGAAAATAAACAAGCTGGAACCCTTAGGAAAGAAGGGAATATTTGTGGGATACTGTGAAGTCTCCAAGGCCTTCAAGATCTATATACCAGGTCACTTTACATTGAGATCAGTAAGGATGTGACCTTTGATGAAGATGCATCACTCAAGAAGCCAATAAAATGCTAGCTTGAAGAGGTATATGAAGAGGAACCCATAATCCCTAGAATTGCAGAATTAGTGAGGAAGGTTCCCAGAGCTGCAAAACCAGTGAGGGAAGTCGTAACTTCCCCTAATGAGGAAATTCTAGAAGACCATGATATAATAGAAGTTCAAGAACCTCCTCAGATGACGATCCTCCATAAAAACAAGCCAACTTGGGCTAGAGAGCTTATTCAATATGGAGAGAAGTATGGCATTCCCAAAGGAACCATGAGACAGGTGAAAAGACCAAAGCCATTCTCCAATTATATGGCTTTGATGTGTGATCTCCTAGAGAAGGAGCCTACCTACTTTGAAGAATCCATTCAGAGAAAATAATGGGAAGATGCCATGCCATAAGAATACCAATCCATAATAAAGAACGATGTATGGGAAATAGTTCCTAGACCGAATAGAAAGGATGTGGTATCGTCCAGATGGATCTTCAAAATAAAAAATGTTGTTGATGGAAGTATTGAGAAGTATAAATCAAGATTTGTAGCTTGTGTATTTTCTAAAAAAGAAGGCATTGACTATGAAGGTACATTCGCTCCTGTAGCCAGATACACTTCAATCAGAACCATCATAGCCCTTGTAGCTAAGATGAAGTGGAAGTTACATCAAATGGACGTAAAGACAGCTTTCCTAAATGGTGTTATCGAAGAGGAAGTGTAAATAGAGCAACCTCAAGGATTTAAAGTTGAAGACATGAAGTCTCATGTCTGCAAGTTGAAGAAATCCTTGTATGAATTGAAGCAAGCTCCTAGAGCTTGGTATGGTCAGATAGACATCTTTTTGATGAGCTTGGGCTTTACCAAGAGTAAAGCAGATTCTAACCTCTACTTCAAGGTTATGAAAGATGAGACAATAATACTATTACTGTATGTGGATGACTTATTCTTAACTAGAGAAGAAAACCTCATCACTGAATGTAAGAAGATACTCGCTTTAGAATTTGAGATGAAAGACCTTGGCCTAATGCACTATTTCTTAGGTCTTGAGGTATGGCAGAGTCAAGAGAGTATCTTCCTTAACCAAGGGAAGTATGCACAATCTTGAAGAGATTTGACATGTTAGAATGAAATCCCATGAATACACCCATGGAAACGAAGCTGAAGTTGTTTATCGATACTTTGTCATAATTGATTGATGCCACGCTGTATAGACAGATTATTGGATCACTAATGTACCTGACAAACACCCGACCAAATATTTGTTTTTCCATGAACACCTCGAGTCAATTTCTGGTAGAACCCAGACATGTTCACCTAGTGGCTACAAAACATGTGATGAGGTACCTCAAGGGTACATTATATTGTGGTCTCAGTTATGATGGAGATCATGATTTCCCATTGAGTGGGTACACTGATTCAGATTGGGCAGGAAGTGTTTTTGACAACAAAAACACTTCAGGATGTTGTTTCAGTTTGGGATCATCCATGATATCATGGCAGAGTAGGAAGCAATCCAACATTTCTCTCAGCACAGTGGAAGAAGAATACATTATTGTGTGTTTTGCCAGCTGCAAAGCTATATGGCTTCGAAAGTTGTTGACCGGTCTATTTGACCTAGAGATGGAAACAACCATGATCCTATGTGACAACCAAAGCTGCATAAAGATGACAGAGAATATTGTATTCTATGATAAGTCGAAGTGCATAGAGATCTGATATCATTACATCCGTGACATGGTGCAGAGAGGATCCATAAAGCTCCAGTACGTTAGCACGAATGAACAGGTTGCTAATGTGTTGACCGAGCCTCTATCTTGTGTAAAGTTTGAGCACTTTCGAGATAAGCTTGGTATAGTCCGAAAGGACCCTCCTCGAAAGGGGGAGTAGTTTCTATGATGAGACATATCTTGCTTCCATCTTAATTGTTGTGACGTAAAGCAAGACAATGTGATGAGACTAGAACTGTGCTTCCGGCTTGACAGCTGTGACGTAAAGCCAGTCTAGTATCTTGCTTCCAGCTTGATTGCTGTGATGTAAAGCAGGATGAGTATCTTGCTTCCAAATTTATTGTTGTGACTTAAAGCAAGACGATGTGATGAGACTAGAACTGTGCTTCCGGCTTGACAACTGCGACGTAAAGCTAGTTTAGTATCTTGCTTCCAGCTTGATTGTTGTGACGTAAAGCAGGACGAGTATATTTCTTCCAGCTTGAGTGCTATGACGTAAAGCAAGACGATGAGATGAGACTAGTATTGTGCTTCTAGCTTGATAGTTGTGACGTAAACCCAGTCTAGTATCTTGCTTCCAGCTTGAGTGCTGTGACGTAAAGCAAGACAATGAGATGAGACTAGTACTGTGCTTCCAGCCTAATAGCTTTGACGTAAAGACAATCTAGTATTTTGCTTCCAGCTTGAGTTTTGTGACGTAAATCAAGACATTGAGATGAGACTAGTACTGTGATTCCATCTTGAGAAGATGTGACGTAAAGCCAGTCTAGTATCTTGCTTCCAACTTGATTGTTGTGACGTAAAGCAAGACGAGTATTGAGCTTCCATATTAACAGCTGTGACATAAATCTAGTCATGTATTATGATGAGCCAGCCTCGTGCTGTGATGATGATGATGATGATGTATTATTTTTATACTTATACATATTGATGTAGATGATGATTGCATTCCTTTGAGAATGCCGATGTTGTCGATGAAGAAAAATTCCAATGATTTATAGATACGCCAGTCAGTGTTCCAAGATGATATTGATGATGTTTTCCTCCTAATGCTTGTGATGTTAAAGGCCTCTCTCTCGTCTGATGTTGCTGAAGAATACCCTTCTTGTTAAGGGGGAGTGTTGAAATAATGTAACTGCAAAGTGTATTCTTATTATTATTTGATATATTATTCATTGGATCAATCCCCATTGTGGATTGATCATGTTGACTATTGTAAAGGACCAAATCCCCTTTTGCGGATTGGTCATAATGTAATTGTAATAGGCAGAAAGAGAAGTCGTCCCCATAATATATCAGAGGCCCCGAAATATAATAAATGTGGTTATAACCACCCAGAAGAAGAAGTCGGCCCTGCCAGTGAAAAGACACTTCTACACGTGCCATACTTGTATAAATAAGGAGGCTAGTGCCTCACTTAGACACACACTCACTTGTTCATTGAGAGACAAGTTTCAGAGNAGAGAGAGAGAGAGAGGCGTATCTTTTGGAGAGGAATTTCTGTACTTGTTTGAGTTATCTCTTGGCATTGTATTGGCTATCTATATTAAGGAAGTTTTGCTGGGTTTTCTGCCCCATGAGGGTTTCCCAGGATAAATGATGTGTCTCTTATGATTGTGTATTTCTCAGTGATCTTATCTTACGTTGTTGTTATTCATTGAAATGCAAAGAACTATAATAATGGCTTAAACATTAACACACATTTGATTTTAAAAGTCATTGTGGCGTTTGACCTAATCTCTGTTTCATTTAGATCATCAAAATGAAAGGGCTTTTATAGCCGTTGTAGAGATTTAATTGTGATTAGATTTTAGGTTTTATAAGTTTTTTTTTTACATTATATATCTTATTCCCTTTGTAATTTCCTTTATGTTATAAAATGTTCGTAGCAATTATTGCCTTGTTCTCTTTGTTAGTGAGGATTGGAAGCTTCCCTTGTTGCATTTACCTATAACATAAGATTTACCACCATAGTAATCATTAAGGGACAATTTTATCTTTGAGAATATCACCTTTTGATAGGTCGAGCATTGATTGACATCCAAAATAAACTTCCACCTATTGAAGCCAATTACCTATCTTTTTACATCAATGTTTCATGGAATGCTTTAATCTCCAACTTGGATTCGACTTTGAAGGGATTACAAAAGAGGCTTGACATGCTTCGTCCAATGTTTATGGTTATTTCTAAAGATGTTGGGATGCCATTAAATATAGAGACACTCCCTTGCTAGTTTTATTTTGGGACAAAATTGGAATTTTGACATATCCTCCTCCAGTTGGGTGAATCCCTCGGAGAAAATTCATCTTCTTTTCAATTCATGTTATCAAAAATGTTTGAATTTTTTTTCTCTAGTATACTTCTCCTTAGTTCCCCCATATTTGTGTGGCTTCAGGCCTCCTACCTTATGTTTTTCTTTTGTGCACAATCAGCCAACCATATTGGTGGTCTCATCCACATATCCCCAGGAGATTGAACTTGTTCTAGTGTCACATTTATGTTTATCGATCGTATTTTTGGAGATATGATACTACAATTATCTTTGGAGATCTTAGACAAAAATGAACTAAATTTATATGTTTATATACTAAATGATATCTCAAATTAAAATCACCATATTTCCTCTAATACCAAATTTACCTATAAAATTTGTTATACATATTTGATTGACCCAAAGATTATGCTTGTCTTGACTTGATTTAGACTCAAGTTATAGCCTTTCAAGTGGAAACGCCCCTTTCATATCATACTCAAGTGGTTCACGTGGCAGCATGATTTGTAATTATTGGTCAAAACTATAAGATCCCTAATCATATTTTGGGATTTAACATTCCTTTTAGCTCGATTATGGATTTATTGGACTTTATGCTCAAACTACACAAAGGTACATGTCAAACCTTCAATGATTAAATAATGATTTAAGTAAAAAGTGATTAGAAAGTGAAACATTTCTTATTAATCAAGAGTAATTGTACAAGCATAATTTTCACCACTTGTCTTGTGAGCTAAGATCTCAGTATAGTAATCCTAGCTTGTTTTACTAAATGAGATGACTACTACAAACATGTTTATGAAGAGAAGTGATACAACCAAATGTTGAAGTTTTGTAGCTTTGGGAAAGTATTCACACACGACCCTAAGTGTTGGGCATGTGGTAATTGTCGTGGGCACAACATTACACTTTTGGTTTGGTGAAAACCCCCTTGTATTTTGAGTTGGGAGCTTGGTGATGGGATTTGTGGGTTTGTGATGACGCTTCACATCAACATGTGTGCCTAATTTGATGTTGACTTGTGGAGGATATTCTATGATAACCCCTAAGACTTGTATATAGGAGATAGGTCATTGTGAAATTTCATTATATTGGAGAAGTGTGGAGAGAGCTTGGAAATTTCAGTCCAAGTATGGTGACCTAAGTCCAGCCATGGAGAGGGGCTAAATAAGCCTCAATTCTGCCACAAATTTATTGTCTTGGGAAATTTTTGCTGAGGATAATATTTGGTTCTATAAAGGAGGATATCAACTGAGTTTAGAGGCCTTTTGGGAAAGAAAAAGAGCAAGTGCAGGTGCCATAGAGGCTCGGTCTATTAGCTAGGATATCAACTAAGGTTTTGTAAGTTTGTGGGACTATCCTAGTGAGGTCGAGGTTTGTTGTACAATGATGAAATTGTCTTGAGTGGCTCGACCCAATGTAGGAGGAAGCCACATGTTGAAGGAGGGTTTGACCAATTGAATAGAGGATATATGCTAGTGAATAAGAGGCTCAACCTGCTTAAGACAAGCAACTACAAGTCTTGTGGAAGATTGATAACAAAAAGGGATTTGTCACAGGTGGACAACCAAGTGGACAATATGAGGAAAAATGATATTACAACCATTTCTTAAGGGTTGTTACATCATGTCAAGCCACATGAAATAGGGTAGTCTGAAGGATTGTTGCAACAAAGGTTTTGGCAGTTTGAGGACATTTTTTGAGAAATCTTGTGAGTTACTTGAGGTTGTTATAGGTGTGCAACAACAGACTTTTGAAGTAGCCTTTAGACAACCTCTTAGGGAAGACTTTGGAGCAACCAAAAAGGATTGTACATGTAGCCAGGAGGTGACAACATGGTTGTACAAGAGGTGTAGGAAGACAAAGACAGGTACAACTATCACAAGGCTCTTACAGTCAACCAAGGTGACCACGATTAAGCACGTAAACCAATGAAGGTTTTGTAAGTGTTGTTGGAATTTTATTTTGTAAAGAATTGGGTCATTTTCCATGGTATGAGAGCCCCATGGTTCTTGGTTTAAGAACATTGATTTTGGGCATTGAATTCTTGTGTACCTGTTGTTACATCCTGTCAAGCCACATGAAATAGGGTAGTTTGAAGGATTGTTGCAACAGAGGTTCTGGTAGTTTGAGGACATTTTTGGAGTAATATTGTGAGCTACTTGAAGGCTGTTATAGGTGTGAAACAACAAACATTTGAAGTAGTTTTTAGACAACCTCTTAGGGAAGACTTTGGAGCAACCAAGAAGGACTGTACATGTATCTAGGAGGTGACAACAAGGTTGTACAAGAGGTGTAGGAAGACAACAACAGGTACAATTGTCACAAGGCTATTACAATCAACCAAGGTGACCAGGATTAAGCACGTAAACCAAGGAAGGTTTTGTAAGTGTTGTTGGAATTTTCTTTTGTAAAGAATTGGGTCATTTTCCCTGGTATGAGAGCCCATTGGTTCTTGGTTTAAGAACATTGATTTTGGGCATTGGATTCTTGTGTACCTGTGTATGATCTAATTTCTAGATTTTGATTCTTCCACTGTGCCAAATGGTTAGGCATCTCAATGTGTTTATGTTTATAGTTCAAATTGTGTTAATTTGTGTATAATTGTCGAAACAATAGACCAAACCTGAGGTGCAGTGAAAATATAACATGGTATCAGAGCTAAGGTTCTAAGAAGGGAAATTGGATCAAAATTATTTACATAGGTGACAAATATGGAAGGGACCTGTAACAATGTTGATGAACTATCTCTGAGAGGGAGCCCTTTGTGACTTTTGTAGGTAGAAGTAGGTTAGATGGTCTTTGGTTTGAGGTATGGAGCAGACTGTCGAGACAAGGAGCTGTGGGCTGTTGCAGCTGGGTGGTGTGGAAGGTTGGGAGTTTTGGTGGATTGGTAGATAGCTTGGTTCACAACAATAATAGTATGTTGTGTGGTGTGTTTCCAACTCCGTGGATGGAATTTCGATGGCTTGTCATAGTGAGTCGTGATGGGTGTAGTTCGGGTGTTTTGGCACAAACTAGATAGCTTTATGTGATGACAATTTGACAAGATAGAGTCTTCATCGAGTCGAAGAGTTGCACATTGTTGAGGTGTGACAATGTATGAGGTATTTGACCCTGGAGGATGAGGACACTTGCAGAGATAAGTTGCAAAGGTCTAGAGTGGATTAGACTGAGTGTCCATCCACAACTTAGGACAATTCAAAGAAATGACACAGGTTCAATTGCAACGTGTGCATAGACACAAAGAGTTTTGTGACTTGGATGATGGACTTGGGCAGAAGTTCATTGGGTGGTCTTGAATTGGGTAAGCATGATGATTTCATTGGAGGATTGCTTGGCTCTTATATAGTGGGAGCCATCGACATATGACAAGGGCACAATATTTGTTCAAGAGCTTCACAATGTCTAATTGAGGTATGTACATGGAGCTTGATATGGGGACCATGCATGTAGTACAAGGATATGGGAGAATGATATTCTAGATGGAGTCAAGGGATGTGTTGCGAGTGGAAAATGTGCTATGGGTGCCAAGAGTGTGTTCTCAGCCTCAACGATTGAGGATAAGGGCCAAGTAGTGTTGTTCATGCCTAAAGTATCTAGCTCAAACACAGTAGTGGACTTGGAGTTAGAAAGAGAAATGTGTATTAGTATAAGGGACAACCTATGCGAGCCATGACCAACAATAGCAGAGTGATAGTGGACAGGGAGTAGGTAGCTTCGGAGGTTGTGTAGACTCAAAGGGAGCCCGACATTAGAGGGAGTTAGTGGATTCATAGGGAGTCCGACTTCAGAGGGGGTCATTGGATTCAGAGGGAGTCTAATTTTAGAGGGATTTAGTGGATTTAGAGGGAGTCTCACTTCAGAGGGTGTCAATAGGATCAGAGGGAGATTCGATTRTTCATAGGGAGCCATCCTTAAAGTCTATATGGGAGAGAGACATATTTCTACATTGTCAAGAGGGTGTCATGGGTTGATATGGATAGGCATGATGCTTAGAAGTGGGAGTCTTCTAGGAGCAGGGTGTCTTTCAGGGAGGGATCRTTCCAGACAACATGATTTGCTTCAGTGACAGAGGGAGAAACCAATCATGTGTTAAAATTTTGGTGTGATCATTTAACCATAGAAAATATCACACTATTGTCACCCAACCATAGGCACAAATTCCACCCTCGAGCACTTTAACCTTTACCTAGAATAATTCCGGCAAGCCTACTCCATAACCAACAGATAAACCCTAGCCATAATATTGTTGCAACAACAACACAATAACCATACAAATATATCATACCTTATACGAAGAGAAGCACAAGAGAGATACCAAAAAGGATGTTGTACTATTCCTCTAGACTTGCGTCCTCTCTAGATGCAACTGCTTATCTCCAAACTTGTGCCCTAGCTTCCACTACAGTTCCTCCTTAGACTTGCACACTAGCTGAGTGAGTGTATCCAAATGAATTAGGTGCCTGCCTATTTATACTATCCTATCCAATTAACTGGGGTCGATTTCTCCTTTTGCATGCATCTATTACTTTATTGTTATTTCTCTTGAGGCTAACTTCTCTTCTAGGGTTTTCTAACATCTGTTTAGTAGTTCTCTTGTTTCTAGAATATTATATTCTAAGTCAAAGGTTACACATGGAGGTTAATACCTCCCGCAACTACCAAAACATCAACACTCCCTCTTAGCTAGAGAGGGATTAACTAAGATGTTATTCATCTAATGGTTCCATACACATCCATCCATCTCACATGGGATGAGAAAGACTCACATGGTCTTGTAGACCAATATATAGGTAAAATCACCATAGTCACATAGGCTATCTCATGATCAAACATATCATGTCTCAAGTAGCATGGCCACACGACCATCTCATGATCAAATAGATCATGTAACAAGTAGCATAGACATAGAGGCTATCTCATGATCAAAGCAGATCATGTCATAAGTATCACCATCATTGTAGGCAAGGATTTACAATCCATCATTTCAAATTTCTTCAGAATTTATACAACATATTTTCCTTGGCACAAGAAAATATCATCCGATTTTTGCCTCACCTCTAGACCCAAGAAATAATGCATCATATCTAAGTATTTCATCTTAAACTATGATGTAAGATTTCTCTTTCACTCAACGATGAGCTTCTAGTTCCCTATTAGAAATAGTTCATCCACATATAATAGTAATATAAATGGTCCACCATCCACAACCTTGTAGTAAAGGTTGGAGTCTGGTTTACTCTTGGTAAATCCCAAGCTCATCAGGAAATTGTCTGATCTGGAATATTATGCCCTAGGTGTTTGCTTAGGCCCGTACAAAGATTTCTTCAATCTGCAGACATGAGACTCCTTCTCATGTATCTATGTACACTTCTTCTGACTACTGGAGCAAGTGTCTCATCATAATATTCTCCCTCTTGCTGGGAGAATGTTTTGGCCACAAATCAAGCTTTGTACATCTTTATGCTGCCATCAACAACATGTTTTATCTTGTAGATAAATTTGGAAGTCACCAATGACTTCCCTTCTGGTCTCAAGGAAAAAAATACATATCCCAGTCCTTCTATCTGGCTTCCTCCTCTGTCATTGAAGCAAGGGAATCTTCCTAGGAGGTCTCATATCTACTTGAAGCCTCTAAAGCTTCTATCTATCCTCCTCAAATCATGGCACATGTCTGTCAGTCCCGGAAGATGTCTCTCTCTCCCATATGAATCTGAGGAGGAATACTTTATGAATGAAAGTCTCTAAGCCACTAAATCTCTCTAATACCATGCTTACTCTGAGTCTCCGTGCTCCCTCTGAGTCTATATAATCTCTGGAGCCATCTTCTTCCTCTATGTGTGATGACTTACTTTGAAGTCTCCTATGAATGGTCCTAGGGAGGTTGCTCCTCCCTACTGAATCATGAGGGATGACTCCCTTTTAACTCTATCTCCTTCTGAGCTCATACTTGGTGGGGCCTCCTGCCTCACCATTGGTGGAGCCACATGCTCCTCATGATATGGATCATAAATTCTATATATCATTTCATCCTACAAAGTGTCATAGGACCATGATGGTCTCTTGTTGGTTACTGCAATGATTATGGGTAGGCCCTTCTGGCTCTATTGACTCTTCCTGATGATATGAAGAGTGATCAAATGCACTAGAGGGATTTATTTGGTCATCTTTGGAGCTTTATCCTCGTTACAATCAATCTCCATATGAAATACTCTATAGCTCGCAAAAGTACCCTTCTTCGTCCTCTTTTTCTTCGGTACATGGATGCATGTGGTTGTGTATACAACTTCTTATCTAGGTAGTCTGCTCCATGTCTCAAACTAGAGATCATCTAATATGTTTCCTCCTGGAACCGTCACTATAGATTCCATCAGATTTATCACCTGTGACCTGCACGAAACAAGACCAAAAACAAGGGAAAATAATAGACAAGAATAATACTATTATAATAATAATAAAAACAATAATGAGAACAATCGTCATAGTAGCCCCTTCTCAGAGCTATCACTTGTGACCTGCCTGGAACAAGAGCCAAAAAAATAAATAAATTATAATAAATAGGAACAACACTTTTCTAGTGTTGTGACCAATCATTCCTCCATGGTAACTTGCCCGAAACAAGAACAACAATATTTCCATGGTAACCTCCATGGAATTTACAAGATAACCTACCCGAGACAAAATCAACACGAGCAAAAGTATTTCCAATATAATAACAGTTTTCATAAGAACATATATATGTTAACAAGAATAAAATAAAATTTCATGGTAATCAACATATCATTACCAAGGTGACCTACCTAGAAGCAAAACAAGAAGTATCTCCTAGAGGATATGTTAGTTGATCTTGCAAACAAGTAAAATAAGCATTTATATCAATAGTACTCGCATGCTACCAAGTATTCATTGTATCTAGCAGTAATAAAATCTTTCAAGGATTGTTTTCACAACTATAGTGTTTACTTGTAATGTAGCAATTATCAAACTTGATATGTGAAAATTGGAAACTTATCAATTTAATCAATCAAACATGGAACCCGAGGTCTTATCTTCAAGAATGAGTGTTGTTTCTTCTCTCCCGAGTCTCCTTCACTCAAGATGACAAGTATTCTCTCCAACTTATCCCCTGTACTAAGACAATACACTTTCTTGATATAAATCTGAGTTAGAGAATATTATGCAATTAAAATCTAAAATATCAACCTCAATTAATCTAAACTTTGACTATGGTTAGCTTATAACTTTAACTTTGACCAGAGGTTTGACTTCAACATATCAAAATACAACTAGATGTTCATAAGATCACAATAATGCCATAACAACTAGAGGCATATCAAAACAATCAAACCTAGAGCATGTTGTTCCTCTGAATGTGCTGGATTCAAGATCCCCCTAGATCTATGATTTTTTCTTGGACAAAAGATCCCTTCTTCTGCAAACACCTTCAAGATAGTGATACCGTTTAAACATATAAAAGTACATACCTTTGACATTAGCGAACCCAAAAATTTCAAAGTGCTCCAACTTGCAATATGAATATAGATGGAGATGTGCTAGGGTAAGGCACACTAGGACAACCAAAAATTAGGCCCAACTCTTCACTAAAAATGCCCAACAAATTTGGGTTAGGCTTTGTTGTTGTGGACCAGAGGAACTGCAACTAGTACTACAACTGGTGTTACAGCTGACACTGCAACTGGTGCTACAACTTGTATGAAGCAACTGGCACAAAGCAACTGCAACTGGTACTGCAACTACAACTAGTACTGCAACTGCAACTGGCACTACAGACCTAGGGTTTTATGAGAAAACCCTCTTTTTTTTTTCAGAATTTTGGAGATTTAATCCAGGGGAAATATGCACACTAGTTAGGCGACCTTGTTGAAGGGTTCAATTAGTGCTCAATGATCTTGACAATGGGGGAAACCGATGATCTTCCTTCCAATGGTTAGACTGTTAAGAAGGAAACTAGCTCTAATACCATGTTAGAATTTTGGTGTTCTCGTTTAACCATAGACAATATCACACTATTGTCACCCAACCATAGACACAAATTCCACCCCCGAGCACTTTAGCCTTTACTTAGAATAATTCTGGAAAGTCTACTCTAGAACCAACAGATAAATCCTAGCCACAATATTGTTGAAGCAACAAAACAATAGCCATACAAAGATACCGCACCTTATACCAAGAGAAGCATAAGAGAGATACAAAAATAATGCTGCACTATTCCTCTAGACTTGTGCCCTCTCTCACTGCCACTGTAGTTACTTCTTAGACTTGTGCACTGGCTGAGTGAGTGTATCCAAATGAGATAGGCACTTGCCTATTTATACTATCTTGTCCAGTTGACTAGGGCCGACTTCTCCTTCTGGATGCATCTATTACTTTATTATTATTTCTCTTGAGGTCGACTTCTCTCCTAGGGTTTTCTAACATCTATTTAGCGGTTCTCCTACTTCTGAAATATTCTATTCTAAGTCAAATTTTACACATGGAGGTTAATTCCTCCCACAAATACCAAACATCAACATTAGGTGGATTGGAGAATATCTGTGGTAGTGGATCCAGTGTGGGAGACAAAGATACTTCCAGGTGATAGTGGAGTGGTGAGAATACCTCCCTCGCTAAGAGGGAGTGTTGATGTTTTATATATTCAAGAAAGTATTCTCACATGAACCTAGGTGTTGGGCATGTGGGAATTGTCGTGGGCACCACATTACACTTTTGGTTCGATGAAAACCCCCTTTTATTTTGAGTTGGGGGCTTGGGGTCTTGGTGATGGGATTTATGGGTTTGTGATGGGGCTTCACACCCACATGTGTGCCTAATTTGATGTTGACTTGTGGAGGGGATTCTATGATAACCCGTAAGACTTGTATATAAAGGAGAGAGGTCATTGTGACATTTCATTATATTGGAGAAGTGTGAGAGAGATTGGAAATTTTAGTTGAATAAGCCTCAATTCTATTGCAACTTTCTTGTCTTGGGTAGGTTTTGATGAGGACAAGACTCGGTTCTGTAAAGGAGGATAGCGGCTGATTTTAGAGGCCTTTTGGGCAAGGAAAATGGCAAGTGTAGGTGCCCTAGAGGCTCTACCTACTAGCTAGGACAACAATCGAGGTTTTGGAAGTCTATGGGATTGCCCTAGCGAGGCCAAGGTCTGTTGGATATCGTTGAGACTGTCTTGAGAAGATCGACACAGTGCATAAGGAAACCATAGGTTGAAGGAGGGTCTGACAAGCTGAATAGAGGATAACCGCTAGAGAATAAGAGGCTTGACTTGCTTAAGACAAGCAACTACAGGTCTTGTGACATATTGACAACAAAAAGGGAGATGTCACAAGTGGAAAACTAAGTGGAGAGTAGGAGGAAAGAGGTTGTTACAACCAGTCCTTAAGGGTTGTTACAACTTGTCAAGCCACAAGAAATAGGGTAGTCTAAAGGATTGTTGAAATAGAGGTTTTGGGAGTTTGAGGACAATTTTGAAGCAGTCTTGTGAGCTACTTGAAGGTTGTTACAAGTGTGCAACAACATACTTTTGAAGAAGCCTTTAGACAATGATGTAGGAAATAAAATTTTATTCATTCACGAGATCTAAAAACCATGCAAACACATGAGAATGGAAAATAACTCTCTTTTATTCCTTTTCCATATTAACTATTACAATGGAAGTTAACCCCTTATAACTACTATTTGAGATTTTCGAAAACAACTAATTTTCGAAAATTCTCGCATGACTCTAAAATTGATCAATAACTAAAATCTAACTAGACCGACACTATTTTTCAACTTTCTTTTCTAATTAGATGCATAAACTAAGAGATAACTGATAATTACTAATTTAAAAATTCTCGTAAAAACACTAAAACTCCATTTTGAGGCCTTATATGAAGGAATTTGGCCCCAGAAAAGTCTCAAAATGATGTCTGATCTAAAGGATCAAATAAATACTAAAATGAAATCTTCGAGACACAAATCCCTGTAAAATTTCATCCTAAACGGATAACCGAGTCAAAATATATGACCATTGGAAATCCCTACATCATTCTCCTATGGTTGAAAAGAACGCAGCTCCTGCAAGTTAATGTCTTCAAACTATTGCCACTTAACAGGATCTAGATTCAGCAAGTCCCTCTCTATAATCCATGTACTCTCTATTGGTGCTACACTTTCCCACTAGACCAGATATCGATTGTATTGGCTTTGCCGAGTATGAAGGGTCTTCCTATCTAAAATATGCATAATATTTTCCTTTTTCTTGCTTGGAATGGCTTGTTGAAAATCCACCTCCACCTCACTGTCATCACCCAGATTTTCCCCATGAAATATATATAAGTTAGAAACATTAAACACAAGGGAATTATCAATTTCAGCTGATAAATCGACCTTATAAGCACTGCCATTAATTTTCTTGAGAATCTTGGAAGGACTAATTTTCTTATACTTCAATTTGTGGTAGGTTCCTCTAGGAAACCACTCTATTCGTAAATAAACCATTAACAAATCACCTTCATTGAATATTTGGTATCATCAGTGAGCATATTTTATAATTTTGTTTTGTTCATTACTGACCTACAGTTTTTGTCTCACATGTTGCTGCAACTGTTGAATGTGTTCTCCAAATTCTTCCCCATCATTACTGATCCTATCTCCAAGCAGTAGATGCACCAAATCTAGGACACCCATAGGATTTCTACCGTAAAAAAATCTAAAATGGAGATTTACTTGTAGATATATTCACTAAACTATTGTAGGCAAATTCTACTTGAGGTGAAGACAAATTCCACTGCTTTTTCTTTTCCTCAACAATGCTTCGTAACAGGCTTCCCAAACTCTGATTTACTACATCGGTTTTACCATCTGTTTGGAGGTGATAGGCACTGTTGAAATGTAATTTAGTCCTCATTTTATTCCATAAAGTCCTCAAAAAATGACCCAAGATTCAAGTATCTCTATCAAAGGTAATAGTTTTTGGAACACCATGCAATCTAACAATTTCTGAAAAAAAACAATTCTACCAACCTCGATGCATCACTAGTTTTCTTGCAAACAATGAAATGAACCATTTTAGAGAACCTATCAACAACCAAAAAAATAGAATCATCACCTCACTCTATGTTTAGGAGCCCCAACACAAAGTCCATGCTCAGATATGTCCATGGACTTGTGGGAACTGGTAATGACATTTACAACCTTGTGTTTTGTGAGTGTCCTTTAGCCATTTGACAAATCCTACATCGTGCCACATACCCAACTATATCCTTTTTCATCTTCAACCAATAATACTTATCTTTGATAAAGGTTAGCATCTTATCCTTTCCAAAATGTCCTTCCAAACCACTATTGTGAAGTTCTCTGATAATATTTTCCCTCATAGAACCAATTTGAATGAATAATTGTTTTCCTTTGAAGAGGTAGCCATCTTGCATAAAATATTCACCCTGAGTAAGATCCATGTTCCCGACGAATGAATTCTTCAACTGTTCCACAATCTCCCAAAAATCATTGTCAGACACATAGAGATCCTTTAGTGAAACAAACCCAATTACTTGATTTTCCATGATTTTCAAAAGAACAATGTGCCAACCCAAAGCATCTGCAACTTGTTTCTGCCATCCTGATTTGTGCTTCAGAAAAAAGGTGTATCTTTGTAAGAAAGAGACCCATTTTTCATGTCTATTGTTCAATTTATTTTGGGTGTTTACATATTTTAATGCAATGTGATTGGTAAATAACACAAACTCCTTCACCACTAAATAATACCTCCAATGTCGCAATGCTTGCGCAATTGCATAAAATTTTACATCATATGTGGAGTAGTTCTTTCTTACCTTATTTAACTTTTTACTAAAAAATGCAATTGGTCTACCTGCTTGGCCAAGTACAGCTCCAATGCTTACATGTGAAACATCACAGTCTACCTCAAACACTTTATCGAAATATGGTAAGGCTAATATAGGTGTCTCAATTACCTTATTCTTTAAAAACTTAAAACTTTCCTTAGCTTCATTGGTCCACATGATTGTCTTGCATGTGGTGCAATTTGTTATGGGTGCTACAATACTGCTAAAATTTCAAATAATTTTTCAGTAAAAGGTGGCCAATCCATGAAAACTTCTTACCTTTCTTATGCTCTGAGGACTAGGACACTCCAAAATTGCTCTGACCTTCTCTGAATCCATCTTGACTCCTTCTGTTGAGATGAAAAAACCCAAAAATACCAAACTTTCTTGCAGGAACCTAGATTTCTTTAGGTTTGCATAAAACTGATGTTTTCTCAACACATGCAATATAATTTTTAAATGTTGCAAGTGATCTTCTTTGTTGTTACTGAAAATTAGGATGTCATCAAAATAAACGACAACAAACTTACCAATATAAGGTTGAAGCACAATATTCATCAACCACATGAAACTACTAGGTGCATTGGACAACCTGAATGACATCACCATCCATTCATATAGTCCATCCCTGGTCTTGAAGGAAATTTTCCATTCATCCTCTTCACGAATATGCATCTGGTGGTATCCACTTCGCAAATAAATTCTACTAAAATATTTAGCTCCGGCTAGCACATCCATCATGTCATGCAAGAGAAGTATAGGAAACATATATTTGATGGTAATTTTATTGATTTCTATGTTATCTGTGCAAATCGTCCATGTATTATATTTTTTGGGGGTCAACAATGCCAGTACAACACAGGGACTCATGATTTATCTTACCAACCATTCTTTATAAGTTATATTACTTTTCGATTGAGCTCTGCATGTTGTGTAGGACTCATCCTATAGGCTTCCTGATTAGGTAAAGATAATCCTGGGTTAGATCAATGTGATGTTGAATATCCCTCTTTCAATGGTGTAAGACCATCAGGTAGTTCATTAGGGATAACATAAACATATTCTTCTAGTACCTTGGCCACTTCAGTAGGGATTGGTATGTTTTTCCTGACTCCTTTTTTCACTATTAATGCATAGTAGAATCATATTTCCTTTGTTTCCTTAACAGGCTCTCTTTCCAACAAAATATTCTCAACTTTCCCTTCATCCTTAAGGGGCAATAAGATGACTTTCGATCCATCCTTCCAAAAGGTGTAGGTATTCTTTTCTCCATCATGCATGACTTTTATGTCATATTGCCAAGGCCTCCCCAATAATAGATGACATGCATCCATCAGAATGACATCACACCATAATTCATCTTTATAAGTCTTACCAATGGAAAACTTGATCAAACATCTTTTATTAATGGTGACTTCATTTGGCCCCTTTTTGAACCATGCAATTCGGTAAGTATGGAGATGTGTTTCACATCATAATTTCAACTTATCTATCATCTCTTTGGAAACCATATTCTCAAAATTGCCACTCTCAACAATAACTTGACATGCCTTTCCCTCGGAAGTGCATCTGGTTCGAAAAATATTTGTCCAAAGTCAATAATCTTCATTGCCACTACTCTTACATTGATCTTTTTTGGGAATCACGATTGACCTCCATATCATGAGATTCTCCCCCATATCAGGTGGGCTTCAGATTCAACTCCTTCTTCATTCTCAGCTTGGACCAAGTTTAAACTAGGTTGTTGTCCTTGCTTCAACTCGTGCATTTTATGATTTGGGCATTCAAATGCTTGATGACCCTCTACACCACACTTAAAACACACATAAGGTCCTCCTCTGCCACCAATGTAACCTCTACCCCTTTGAAATCCTCTTCCTCATGGCTGATTCATGTTACCTTATCGAGTATCTTCTGCTTTCTTAGCTTCTTGGGATGATTTACCTCCGCCATAGTTGAAACCACCCCACGAGGCAGACAATGTACCCCTCCTTGCTCCTCTATTCCTTTGAGAAAATTGTCAATTTTGTTTTTCCTTGGCCTTTAAGGCTAATTGGTATGCCTCTTCCATGTTGTGAACCCTATGCATTCTCAATTCACCTTGAATAGAAAATTTTAAACAATTTACATACCTTGCAGCCTCGTCAATTTCCCAGTGATCCACATGAATGGAAAACTGATAAAACTCGTTTGTGAGTTTCTCCACTGTGGACAACATAGTTACCAACTTAACGAGAATTCTATAGAGTTCTCGTTTTTTGGGGGTCCAATTTTTTACCCCATTTTTAAAAATGGTGCTACCGGTAGCACCCCCCCTCCGTTTTTAGGTGGTTTTCGATATTTTAAATTTTTTGATCCACAATGTTTCCACATTATTTTTTTAAATTCTTATTTTTCATCTATTTTCAATTTTTTCTAAATTTTTATTTTTATTCAATGGTGTTTTTAGTCATTTTTTCATGCTTTTTTCAATCTTAAGAATATTCTTTACCATAATAAAAAAACCTATACATTTTGGTACATATTCCTTAAAATAACATGTCAAATAAAACATTTTTATGGACATAATTGAACAAAACAAAGTCAAAATTTTATAAAAAATTATCACTTTCTTTCATATTTTTATACATTTGAAGTAAAAAAATGACAAAATTTAATAAAATTTTCCAATGTATAATGATTCACATACAATTAAAACGAAAAAAAAAAAAAAAGATTCATCACAAAACAACAATAGATACATTTGTATTCTTATTTTAAAATATGAACGTCAAATCATTACAGTTATAGTTCATAAAAAATTTGCAAAATTGAGCATCGTCTTCAAAGACATCTTTAAACTAATCAACAATATCATATATCCCAAATTCATCATTCTCAACAGACACATTATCATATTCTTTGACGCCATTTTGTGCTTCCATTGTGTCATTATGTTCTTCCATTGGTTCTTTGATATCTACAAGTTCTCCAAAGTGATCCTTTCCAATCATTCCTCCTAATGGTACTTGAGGTTCCTTTGGCAATTTTGCCACCTTTGATTCACTAAAATATCATTTCCTCAAGCCAACTTCTTGCATTTCATCTGTAAGAAATGGAATAACATTAATTCTTTATTGAATAAAACTGCATTGCATTGGGTCACTTTCAATGGCTACACAATTCCTTCCTTTCTATAGGAAACACACTAATGTTGTACTTAATCACCAAATACAAAATAAATAATGAATTTAGATACTATAAAAAGACACAAATTATAAATAATATAATATTGAAGTATGATTTCATAAATATTAGATCATAATTCTTACATGAACCCGAGAACAAATCCAAAACCCAATCTCCTTCATTTAAAAATTTATCTATAAGATAATTAATTAATGCTTGTGGTTTTTGATAAATGTTAACCATCTCTTCTTTCAAATATTTTCTCTCATATGTTAGCTTTCTAACCACAACATTGTATACCAATATACTACTAGGAGTATCTCCATCCTTTGCATTGACAAGAATACAATTATAAGAATAATTTTTTGTCCAGGTTGCAATATATATACTCTCAAAATAATTATAATTATAAGAATATCTAGTTCTTCTATGTAATGCAGTGAATCAGAGCTATGGCATCCCTATGGCTGTGCCCCTAATGGATGAGCACTAGTGGGTGTATCATATCCTTTGTTATATATTGTTCAAGAGCCAGACCTACTTGTAACCCTAATTGTTATGTAAAGGGTACATGTCGGCCCTACCTATGTGTCTAATAATAAATGTAAAAGATAATTAATCTGGATAATATTAATTATAATGATAATAATAATTATTATTATTATATTATGTATTAGAGAGGTCGGCCCTGTTGTGCCAATAGACACTTTAGTTGATAAGACAAGTCTAATATAAGTAAAGGGAAATTTCCCATTGTAGAAACAAATCCTACTTTTAAGTTTGGAAATTTCAGCAAGTACTCTTCTTTGGAAAAAGGTGCGCACCTCTCTTGGGCGCTAGATTTCTAGGGTTTGATCACCCTCTTGTGTGCTAAGTCTTTGTTTGTGGTAAAGGTATTTCTCTTGAATATTATAACAAAGGATTTGGCTGGGTTTTCTCCCCTTGTTGAGAAGGGTTTCCAAGGATATATTTTGTGTTGTGTGTGGTGCTTCTTCTTGTGATCTTGGTTGATGCAACATTTATGGTTATGGTTAAATGAAAAAATGGAATGAACTTCATGATTAACCTAATGCTTATGAAAAATCAACATGGTATCAGAGCATAGGTCTTGAAAGAACCCATTGCAAAAGCATCTACCAAGTCTCATATTTTAACAGTCATCCCTACTCTTCTGCATATTCATACGACCCTCCTAGGGTTTCCAAAAAATATGTACGACCCTCTTCTTTTGGGTGTTTCAACCCCTTAAAACTTGGATGCTAGGGATACTTTTGGCATAGAAGAGTACGGCCTCCTCCAGCGTGTTATCACTCTATAAATCTGTTTGAATGATAAACAAACACCGAAGGTAACTGCTTCAACCAACTTTGAGACCCAAACTAGCCTTTCATATCTGGAGAGGGCTCTCTCAGGAGACACGGTCTCAACACGGGATATGAATTTAAAGCTCTTGGATAGATTTAACACCTTTGCGAAATAAGTTCTGGCTTCATTGGCGTAAGATGGAAAGACCTTGAGCTATGGTGTCAATTCAAGAAAACAATAGAAACAAATGACTCTGTGACTGAACTTGAGAGGATAAAGGCTCAGTGAGAAACAATCATCATTTTAAAATCGTTGAGTGTGGTGGACAAAAAACACAGGAAACAACTCAGAGCACCATTGAGGATGGATTCAGAGTTAACTTTAGAGGAAATAAGTTTTGTCTAAATGGCGCAAATAAGGGGCGTTGCGCAGCGAATCCACAGGTTCTAAATTTCGTTCCGATTTAGACAGAAAAAGATATGAATAAAGAAAATGGGAAGCACATACACAATGAAGGGAAAAAATAATTCTGACTGCTACAATTAGAATATTTACATCAAGATACAAAACTTTTTCATTAAGTTTCGATTGAAATCAAATTACATTCAATAGATGTTGTCTATACCAATTTGGCCAACCAACCCATTTTACATCTTTTTCCATGCAATATATATCACTATAGGTCCTTTCCAGCTCACCATTTCTAATCCCAATCCATTTCCTAAAACAGAAATAGTTAGAAACATAAAATGACACGTTTCACTGTTTTCCTACTTTTTTAGGAGGCGAAATTATGAAAAATAGGCTTCAAAACACCACTTTTAATTATCAAATTGTAATATATGTGTAAAATCGGAGAACTGTTTTTTTAGGTAAGCTCATTATAGAGAAAAAACTCTCTCAGTTTCTTGAAATTCATCTCCATCTGGCCGGAATACGCATTGAAAAAACATGTCTCAAACAGGAAATCATGAAAATTGAAAAATAGGGCTCAAATATTCCTATGAATATCCCAATCCGTGAGATATTTTGAAAATCTGAGAGAGATTTTTATTATTTGGTTTGTCCTTGACAAAAAATTATCAGGGATATTCAAAATTCCTCTCCATTCAGTCAAAAATTGATCTTGAAGTTGACCACTAAACCAGTCATTTATGCAGCGCGTCCTGTAGCCCGTGCGTAGGAAAATCCTATGTGGGACATCATCCTGTGCGTGAAAACATTCTTTGCATGACAAAATTATTCACGTGACAACATCCTTTGTGCACAACATTCTTTGCATGACAACATTCTCTACACGACAACGTCCTTTGCGTGACAGGATTCTTTGCGCAACAACATTCTTTGCGCGACAACATCCTATGCGCGACAACATCCCATGCGCGACGAAATCCACTGCGCGATGACATCCTCTGCGCGACAAAATCCACTGCACGATGAAATCCATTGCGCAATGAAATCCACTGCATGACAAAATCCTTTGCATGGTGAAGTGCTATGCGCATTGCGTAGAAAATTTTGCAGCACACAATTGCAAATGGAAATAATAAATGATAAGATTCATTTTTAAGTTGACCCTTGGAGATGTTAGATGATGCCAGGCATAAAAACTATATGGGTGCTAGTAGGAATGACTTTGAAAATTGTTGAAAAACCTCTAACCTTGCTATGAAAAGCATGGTTCTAAGAGCTGGATCCAACGTGGATGTTATCCTCCTATTGAGGTAGCAAAAAACTTGTAGACCATGTGCCTATCCGTTGGGATGTACCCGAACTCAAATTTCCAATTGTAACTTGTAACCTGCATCCGCTGAAAACCCAAAGCTCTATATGATCCAAATGGAAATATGAAACTAAGATGAAAATGAAAATTGTAGATTGCTAAAAGAAATGCTTGTAGTACCGAGCTTATTCGCACTCCTACCTACCCTAACTGTTGAAAAATATGCCAATCAAGTGAAATCAAAATGCCAATGCAACCACGCAAGCAATTTATCCACTTTTTTCTTTCTTTGCACATGCTTTCTCCWAATCCTGTTTACTGATAATTCATTTAAAAATTTATCTATAAATTCAAATCTCAAAAAATTAAAAACATTGGGATTATTTACCGTCTCCAACAAAACTACAAATGGATCCTCCAGAACATACATAAAACAACAATCATGTTTCASCCCTTCTACTGCATCCTTGTTTTCATGTAATTCAACCTGTTGAATACCACAGAAAGGCTGAAAAATATGTTGAGACTATTGGAAGTAACAATCTTCTGAATCAGAAGACAGTGCTAGATGAAATGAAACCCCTAGTGGAAAGAAATACATATCTAACATTGATGTTGATTTACCATCATATTTATTTCCATGGTAGTTGATCAAAGGCTACAAATCTGAATTGAAATAACTTTCCATGTAATCAACAATAGGGTCATTAAAAGTATAAGAAGGTTGTTGGTCCTCTTCATTGATAACAATTTTCTCATGTAAAACAATATCACTATGAATGCAATTAGACTTCACTTCTTCCTCTGTTATCTCATGATTTACTTTCAACAATTCAAAGAAAGAAAAACATAATGGAAGACGGTTTTCATTTGCAATTCCAATGCTTTCTTCATATTCAACATCATGCATGGAGGATTTCTGATTTGAAACATTATAAGCATTTTTCTTCGGCAATTCGAAAGCTACAAAAAACAATGACAAAGTTCTTTCATCTAATTCAAAACTTTCTTCATTTTCTTCACTGTTGTCATATGCACATTTTTCAATTTCTTTGGATTGTTGAACATACTTATTTTCAGATTCATCTTCGACCAATGGCTGCAATTTTGAACTAACAAGACCTTCTACATAACAAGTAACAGGGTCATCAAACACATGAGAATATTGTTGCAATTTCTTGTCAATTTGTTCCAGTGAATCAATGTGATTTGACATCAACACACATTCCTTTGCTTCAGTGATGATCTTAGAATTTTCTTTCAACAATTTCCCTCAGCTGATTCAATACTTTATTTTTTGTAACTGTGTATGTAGGTTGATCGCTCTCATTACACTGCTGAAAATGAACATTTTATGATAGAGAAGATGCAGCTGATTGTTCTCAGAAGTCAACATCATAATCCTCATATATAGGCAAATAAACAACATCTACAATGTCATCTAACAAGGAAAAGCTTGAGACATCAACCTGCCCTTCAACAAGCTGATTTGCAAATTCATTTTCTTGACTGTATACAAATTAATACATAAAAAAACAATTTCTTTCTCACGATGACAAAGATCGGGATGTAAAACAACTTCTTGTTTATGCACAATCTCATGGTCTTCTGGTACACCATCATTCTCTGTATTTGCAACACTCTTTAAATTTTGATTTTGTGACCTCTGACATGCTTGAAGATTTTCTTCCACTTCCTGAGCATTATTGAACATTTTCTAAAAGACATAAACTTCCTCTCCATCAAAAGAAAAGATAAGTCTGATTAAAAGATTGTTATATAATGGAGCATGGCAGTGACTTCAGGAGGTTGGACTTCTTTAGGTAGTTTATAATAAAGACTAGCAAACCTCCTATTGAAATTTGAGATGGTTTCATCTTTCATTCTTCTCATGGAATAAAACTCTAAAAGGAGTAGATTCCGTGACTTTCTCTCACCCCAAAATCTACGGAAGACTTCCCTCATTTCATCCCACGAGATAATCGACTGAGGATGCAAATGTCTGAACCATGCTTTGACATCTTCTTGTAAGGACTGAGAAAAGGCCCTCATAGACACATCATCATGTTCAATCTCAAAAAGATCTATAAAATGCTCAAAGACATGAATATGTTTTTCAGCTGAATTTCCACCAAGCTCTCCATTGAATCTAGGAAGGTGAAGATTTTTAATGACAAAATCAGAAATATTTCATTCACACATTTCGTCAAACACTTGACTAAACTAAGATTTTAGTCTTTTAATAAATATCTTTAAAACTGAAAGCAACTGAAAGCTAAAACACTTAAGTCAAGTAAATCACTGACCCATACTCTGATAAGGAAACAAATAGACAAGTGATTTTTAGTCCAATGACTAGGGCAAAAACCCCACCGTGGGGAAAACCCTAGAGAGATTATTTCTATTATTCAAGAGCAGATCTGAAATTTATTACAACCCAAAAATTTAATAATTCCAACTGTAAATAAAAAATGCAAATGAACTTATCTGAGCAATCTAATTTCTTTCTAGAAATTTGTGCCAGAAGGCTTCAACTGCCCACATGTGCCAATCAAACAGCAGCCCAATTTCTGGGAAATTATGTCACTGTACAGATGAAAACAACAACAATAAATGCACAAAATCTGCCTCGAGAAATGTGCCAACAAATACTGTACGGACTGTACGGACTTCCTTCTTGGAAATTGTGCCTCCTTCTTGCTGTAAAGACTATCTTCTCACTGTATGGACTGTTATGATTGCACTTCCTTGGGAACCGTGCACTCTAATTAACTTTGAAAACTATGCTCTTAAACTTTCCATAAATTTGATCTCTCTCTCCTTTGTCTTTATTGTGTGTTCTTCTCACATTCCTAAGCATGTATATGTACTCTTCTCTTTTCCCAAGAAACCCTAACTTACATAATCAACTCAATCTAATGGCTATCATAAGTCTAATCCGAGGGATCATATTTAATGCTCCTCATTAATTACAAAATAAGTAATAAATTCTCATTAAATACTTTTGGGTCCCACAACTTAAAATCACTTTAAGTTATAAAGTACAATCACTTTATAAAAGCACTTTATTTAAAAAGTCACTTTACAAATAAAAAATGTCTAGGAAATATGACTTTATGTCCCCCCCATGACAAAAAACAAAACATGAATGAGGACATCCCTTGTTACATTTCAACACTCCCTCTTAACGAGGGAGGTCCTATTGACATTTCCACTTCCAGGACCATTCTCGAACTCCAAGCTATCTGCAGTGGTTGCTCCCTTTGAACCTGAATATTGCCTCTGAACTGGTCTAGTGGAACTGTGTCTTCTACTGATGCTTCAAGAAATCATGTCCTGTCTCTGAGCATTTTCTGACGAGATTAACTCATACCAGTTTATCTTTCTGCTAGTACTAGATCCATGAAATGAGGACTGACATTCAGGTGCACCTTCAATCTTTTAAGCTTCTTGCTCTCCCTTTGAGTTAGATATCCAACCTGACTGACATCTCACATGCTGGCCAAGCACTGTGTATACTCTGCCTCTCCGTTCTCCAATCAGAAATGTTCTGATGGGAACCTCATATGTTGCATGAATATGAACATAACCACGTTCTAAAGTGATTACATATCCAACATCCTCTAGAGCCGAGACTGAGAGGATATTAACTCCCAGCCTTGGTATAAACAACACCCCTTCAAATTCCAGGGTCTCTCCGAAGTCCAATAGAAATCTGACACTGTCGAATCCTCTGATATGGTGAATCCCATTCACGACATGACTAGGACCAATCTCAGATATGAAAAAAAATGAGTCCAACATTCCTATCAAATGACTAGTGGCCCCATTATCCACCATCCAAGTCCTGTCAAACTCAAAGCTATTGTTGTTGCCACCAGAAACAATGGAAACAAGAGAAAACTCTTTCTCAAACTTCTCACTAAATTCATTTACCTCTGCAGATGCTGCTACCTATTTCTCCTTCTCCTTCTCCTTTGTCCCCTTCTTGTTGGGACACTATGTTGCATAGTGGCCATATTCATTGCATGCAAAGAAACAAACGTTGTTGATGTCAATCCTGGAACCCTTCTTACCTTTTCCCTTTCCCTTTGATAGAAGATCAAAGTTCTCTTCAATATCTCCCTTTCTTCCCTTCTCTCCATTCACCTGGATCTCCTCCTCAGTGAAATCATCCCAAAGTCTACTCCAATCTGGAAGTTTTTCACGTCCCACAATGCATTTCACAAAGACTTCTCAATCCTTTGTAAAAGCTCTCAAGGCTATCCTCACAAGCTCTGAATCTGATATGAATTCCCCCATAGCTGCCAGTTCATTCTTAACTTGTGCCAACCGGGTAAGATATGGAACCACACTCTCACCCATGGTCATATTGATTGAATGCAATTTATCTTTATGTGCCATCTTAAGGTTTTCATTTTTAGCCTCGTATAGGTTTTTCAATGMCTCCCACATTTCTTTGGCTGTCTTTTTTTCAGCCAGGTGTGGGATGAGTGGATCCCTTACTCCATCCAAAATGATTCTTTGGGCTTTGGCCTCTTTGAYTTCATGTATATCCAAGGTAATAGGATCATTGGAGGGAGGAACTATCACAGTAGTGACAAGAGCCCACAATTTATTTTCTTTAAAAATAGTTGTCATTCTAACCTTCCATTGCAAATAGTTAGAAATGCCATCTAACCGGTCTTCAAGTCTGATGGAAGCCATATTCAAACAACTATTCCCCTTTTTGTCTTTGCCCAAATCTAAAATCAAATTCTACTCAATGCACTTCTTACAGAGTCCTTGCTCTGATACCATGAATATTTTTAATGACAAAATCAGAAATATTTCATTCACACATTTCGTCAAACACTTGACTAACCTGAGATTTTAGTCTTTTAATAAATGCCTTTAAAACTGAAAGCAATTGAAAGCTAAAACAATTAAGTCAAGTAACTCACTGACCCATACTCTGATAAGGCAACAAATAGACCAGTGATTTTTGGTCCAATGACCAGGGAAAAAACCCCACCGTGGGGAAAACCCTAGAGAGATTATTTATATTATTCAAGAGAAGATCTGAAATTTCTTACAACCCAAAAATTTAATAATTCCAACTCTAAATAAGAAATGCAAATGAACTTATCTTAGCAATCTGATTTCTTTCTAGAAATGTGTGCCAGCAGGCTTCAACTACCCACACGTGCCAACCAAACAACAACTCGATTTCTGGGAAATCGTGTCACTGCACAGATAAAAACAGTAGCAATAAATGCACAAAATTTGCCTCGAGAAACATGCCATCAAATACAGTACGGACTGTACGGACTTCTTCCTTGGAAATCATGCCTCCTTCTTGTTGTATGGACTGTTATGATTGCACTACCTTGGGAATCGTGCACTCTAATTAACTTTGAAAACCGTGATCTTAAACTCTCCATAAATCTGATCTCTCTCTCTCCTTTGTCTTTACTGTGTGTTCTTCTCACATTCCTAAGAATGTATATGTACTCTTCTCTTTTCCCAAGAAACCCTAGCTTACATAACCAACTCAATCTAGTGGCTATCATAAGCCTAATCTGAGGGTTCATATTTAATGCTCCTCATTAATTACAAAATAAGTAATAAATGCTCATTAAATACTTTTGGGTCACACAACTTAAAATCAATTTAAGTTATAAAGTACATTCACTTTATAAAAGCACTTTATTTAAAAAGTCACTTTACAAATAAAACATGTCTAGGAAATATGACTTTATGTCCCCCCCATGACAAAACACAAAACATGAATGAGGAGATCCCTTGTTACATTTCAACAGAAGGTACTTATAATATTTCACAGGAAAGTCATGAAGGATGGAAGGAAATTTAAGAGGACTGTATCTTTCTTGAATCTTTGAGGGTGCATGATTAAGAACAAAAGGTACAAGCTCAACTTTGGTTTCATTAATCTCACAAGATTGATCATGAACATTATACAGCTCAGAGGAAGGAGCTTGGTGAATATCGATTACACAAGAAGGAGGTATACCTACAGTTTGAAATGGAGGATATACAAGGGCAGATCTCTGGGCTTCATTTGAATGCAGCAAGTGAAGAAATATTCTTTTGAAAAACTTAGGAAAGGACAAGAAGATATTGATAAAACATAAAAGTACTTCTTGGACTAAAATCAAGCTCGAATACCTGATTTTTCCATACCGCTCTTCCATATCTCTATCAACAGGTCTCATTCTCCATTGGAGTCTTTGAAATGCATTTGAAGCTTGATTGTGTTCACCATGAAAACTTTAGCTCTGGATTCTTCTGCCAATGGAATCACCTTCAACTGATTTTCTGATGTGTGGAGTCGCCATAGAAGAAATATAACCAATATGTGCCTAAGTGTATGTTGCTCTCAGAACTTCGAACTGAAATGATGTTGTTATTCCCAGGGAATGTTTCATTCAATTCTGTCCTTGGCAACGATGCCAAAATGTTAACACTCCATAAATATGTTTAGCTGATAAACAAACAATGAAGGTAACTGTTTCAACCAACTTTGAGACCTGAAACTAGACTTTTGGATCTAGAGAGGGATCTCTCAGGATACATGGTCTCAGTGTTGGATATGGCTTTAAATCTCTTGGATAGATTTAACACCTTTGTGAAATAAGTTATGGTTTCATTGGCGTAAGATGGCAAGACCTCGGGCTATGGAGTCAATTCAAGAAAACAATAGAACAAATGACTCGGTGACTGAACTTGAGAGGATAAAGGCTAAGTGAGCAAGAGTCTTTATTTTAAAATCGTTGTGTGTGGCGGACAAAAAACACAGGAAGCAACTTGGAGAATTGCTGAGGATGAATTCAGAGTTAACTTTAGAGGAAATACGTTTTGTCTAAATGGTGTGAACAAGGAGCGTTGTGCAGCGAATCCATAGGTTCGAAATTTTTTTCTGAATTAGAAAGAAAAAGATATGAATAAAGAAAACAAGAATCACATACACAATGAAGGGAAAAAATGCATATGACTGTTACAATTAGAATCTTTACACCAAGTTATAGGACTTTTGCATTAAGTTTCGATTGAAATCAAATTACATTCAATAGATGTTGTCTATACCAATTTGGCCAATCAACCCATTTTAAATATTTTTTCATGAAATATATAGCACTATAGGTCCTTTCCAGCTCACCATTTCTAATCCCAATCCCTTTCCTAAAATAGAAATAGTTACAAACAGAAAATGACATGTTTCACTGTTTTCCTGCTTTTTCAAGAGGCGAAATTATGAAAAATAGGCTTCAAAACACCACTTGTAATTCTCAAACTGTAATAGTTGTGTAAAATATGAGAACGATGTTTTTAGGTAAGCTCGTTATAGAGAAAAACCTCTCTCAGTTTCTTGAAATTCATCTCCAACTGGCCAAAATACGCGTCGTAAAAACATGTCTCAAACAAAAAATCATGAAAACTGAAAAATAGGGCTCAAAATTTCCTTCGAATATCTCAATATGTGATACATTTTTCAAATCTGAGAGATTTTTTTATTATTTGGTTCATCCTCAACAAAAACCTCTTGGGTATTTTCAAAATTCCTCTCGATTCTGTCAGAAATTGATCTTGAATTTGACTACTAAACCAGTCATTTACGCAACGCGTCCTGTAGCCTGTGCACAGGAAATTCCTCTGCGTGACAACATCATGTGCGCGACAACATTATTTGCATGAAAAAATTCTCCGTGCGACAAGATTCTCTGCGCGACAACATTCTTTGCGCAACAACATCCTATGCGCGACAACATCCCGTGCGTGACGAAATCCATTACGCGATGACATCCTCTGCGTGACAAAATCCACTCCACGATGAAATCCACTGCATGACAGAATCCTTTTCATGGTGAAGTGCTATGCGCATCGTGTAGCAAATTTTACAGCGCACAGTTGCAAATGGAAATGGAAATAATAAATGATAAGCTTCCTTTTTAAATTGACCCTTGGAGATGTTAGATGATGCCAGGCATAAAAATGATATGGGTGCTAACAGGAATGACTTTGCAAATTGTTGACAAACCTCTAACCTTAGCTATGAAAATCATGGTGCTAACACAATGCATCTCCAAAAGCTCTCAAAATGAAATTTTGAGAAATTTTGATTTTTGGCCCTAGGGTTTCTAGGGTGCCGAAATTTCCTGTAGAATATTAAGTCTGGGTTTCTGAAGAAACGTTTTCTTGAATCATCAAGCATTTATGTGATACTATCAAATTGATTGTTGGCAGTCATAAGCCCAGTATAATATAAGGTTTCTAATTTAACCTAATCATTAGGTTTTCAAAATCCAGTTGGCGAGAATTTGAAGAAACCAATCAAATGAAGAACAAAAATTTGGTAGAAGATAGGTTTGATGGAGAAAGCAACTTCATCCCCTAGAAATCAAATCTTCTAGTCACTCTTGAAGAAGATGATCTCTTGGATTTGACAACTAAATTTCTACCAGCCACAACTACAAATATAAAGAAGAAGATAAGAAAGGAAGAAGATGTTAAATCAAGACAAATAATCATCTACTCAGTAAGAGATCACCTATTGCCTCGTATTGCCAATCTGAAGACAACCTATGACATGTATGAAGTTTTAAAAGGAATGTTTGAAAGAGATAACACTCTCAGAGATTTTACCTTAAAGAGCCAACTTCAAAGTACCAAGATGACAAAGGGTGACTCAGTTGCAGTCTTCTTTATGAAGTTATCAAAGATTAAAGAACAACTAGAGACCATTGGGGAAATCATGTCTGATAGAGAAATTTTTTTAACCACACTCCAGAATCTTCCAAAATCATGGGATCCTTTCATTCAAAGTATTAGTGGAAGAGAAGCTCTACCAACCTTTGATCGACTATGAACAGATTGCACTCAAGAAGAACTTAGACTTAGAAACAGAGGAGTGGAAGATTCTTCAGAAGAAAATCATGCTCTTGCACCTCATACAAAGAAGGGAGGAATATTCAAAAGAAATTTCATGCAAACTTCTAAAGGTGAAAAACCTTCATCCAATCTAGGTTATCAAAGAGAAGATGCTTCATAAATTCAATGCTTTAGTTGTGACAAGTATGGACACATTGAAAGAATCTGTCCAACCAGGAAGAAGGGAAGACAATATGCTTCCACTGTTGACATTGATCCAGATCCACCTCAAGTGAGTGAAGAGAAGAGAGAGGAGAAGTACTTCCTCTAAAAGGACATGGCTACAAACTAGGTAAATATTTTGATCTATAATTTTATAGTTGATTGCATTTTTCAAATAAATGAAGGACATTATTCCTATTACAAAATCTCTCAAAAACTTGGACCATTATCCCTGGTACGAGAGTCCAAACCGTATTTAAATTGTTTATTATACAAGAAAAAGAAGGAACGTTTTCCTTGAAGAAAAGATACCCTTTCAAAGATCCAGAGAATCACAAATAAAGATTGACAGTGAAACAAATACCTTCTCCCCCTTTAGCAGTTTAGATGGAGACTTACCTTACTCAAATTGATCCAGTTGTTCCAGTTGATATATTCAGAGATATTCCAGTAGGGCATAAAATGCCTACCTAGAATCACTCTGTAAGAGACAAAGAAACATACATATCTCTCAAGGCACATCCTGAGAAATCAAAAGACATTCTCAGGCTATACTTCAATCATGAACCACTTCATTGATGTTGATCCTCCTTTTATTTGAAAGTAACAAGAGAACATGTATGGCAAGATGCCATAACATAAGCATACCAGTATATCCTAAAAATGATGTATAAGATATTGTTCAAAGACCAGAAGAGAAGTATGTGATGACTTCCAAGTGAATCTATAAGATCAAGAATGCAGCTGATAGAAGTGTCAAGAAATACAAATAAATATCTATAGCCAGAGGTTTCTCACAAACAGAGGGAGTTTTCTATGATATGACGATTCAGATTGAGCAGAGAGTACAGTGGACCGAAAGAGCACATATAGTTGTTGTCCTACCGTGAAGTTTACCATGGTGTCCTAATACAACAAGAAACAAAATTATGTGACATTGAGTACCATAGAGGCAGAGTATATAACAATGAGTGTGCGAAGCAATGTGTCTTCACAAACTCCTAACAAAATTACTTGACCATGAGAAGGATCCTATGATGATAACCAAGAGCCGTGTGAGAATCTAGTGTTTCCCATTAGATCGAAACACGATGAGATGAAATATCCTTATATCAGAGATAAGATGCAGAGGAAAATCGTACACATGTAGTGCCTTCCTACACATGAGAAGATTACAGACATCTACACCTGACTGACTTGGTGAAAAATGTCTTCCTAATTAAGAGGGAGTATTGATGACTCCAGCCAAAAAAAAAATTCATAGAACATCCATATGAGACTTGGCATGATGAAGAATGCCTCCCTAGATGAAAGGGAGTGTTGATGATTGAAGCTATGTGAGACATTCTCCAACTTACAAACCTGTGAGGTGTGGATCATTGAAGCTATGTGAAACCTTTCTCTCAGCTTACAAAACTGAGAGAAATCCCCTAATAAGGGTAGGTGGGTCCTGCCCGAGACAGAGATGGGAACGTAGAGATGACCTCCTCCATTCAAAGAGTTGAGAAGAACTCCATATGATTATCTAGTGGGAAAGGTGATCTCTTGAGTTAGGATGTGCCTGTGGCTGAGCACAAGGTGAACGTGTGAAATCCCAAAGTGTTGGGTGCATCGTCATGAGAACATAATTGAAGATGATGTATTAGCCTCCTCTGAGAAACAGAGTTGATGAGAAGACTCCAAATGATTCTCCTGTGTGAGGCAGTGAGAAAGAAGATCTGTAGAGTGGACGTTCCTATGGATGAGCAAAAGTGAACGTGTGAAGATCTGGTTCTTCTATGTAATGCAGTGAATCAGAGCTATGGCATCCCTATGGTTGTGCCCCTAGTGGATGAGCACTAGTGGGTGTATCAGATCCTTTGCTATATATTGTTCAAGAGTCATACATACCTGTAACCCTAATTTTTATGTAAAGGGTACAGGTCGTCCCTACCTTATTGTGTCTAATAATAAATGTAAAAGATAATTAATCTGGATAATATTAATAATAATAATAATTATTATTATTATTATTATTATTATTATTATTATTATATTATGTCTTAGATAGGTTGGCCCTGTTGTGCCAATATACACTTCAATTGATATGACAAGTCTAATATAAGTAAAGAAAAATTTCCAATTGTAGAAACATATCCTACTTGTGAGTTTGGAAATTTCAACAAGTACTCTTCTTTGGCAAAAGGTGCGCACCTCTCTTGGGCACTAGAGTTCTAGGGTTTGAGCACCCTCTTGTGTGCTAAGTCTTTCTTTGTGGTAAAGGCCTTTCTCTTGAATATTATAGAAAAGGATTTGGCTGGGTTTTCTTCCCTTGTTGAGAAGGCTTTCCCAGGATATATTTTGTGTTCTTGTGCATGGTGCTTCTTCTTGTGATCTTGGTTGCTGCAACATTTATGGTTATGGTTAAATGAAAAATGTAATGAAATTCATGCTTAACCTAATGCTTATGAAAAATAAACAAGCATAAGGCTCAATATCATATCCAATGTTTTGGATATTATAACCATGAGGGATATCCACAATAACTAGGGAGTATTCTTTTTTAGGAACAATATTTGCAAGTTTTTCACAATCACCTAATATCACTTATATTGAATAGTGTCGAGCCCATTCCAAATGTAGTGATCAAGGGTGTCATCAAGTTGAACATTTTGAACATGTCTCCTTTCTCTTTCAAACTTGTATTTTGGAATAAAACTTTTGAAAGTTTCAGTTACTCCATCTGCATTATTCTTTGGCATCTTTAATGAAACAAACAAGCATATAGTTATATATATATAACTATTAAAATATAAATAAATTAACTTACAAACGAATAATATGAATGTAATAAATCAACATACCTTTTTGAATGCAACAAAAAATTGTTTCAATACTATCGAAGAGCTTGAATCTGGATAGTTGAGTTTACCATCATTCCAATTTTCTTCATTCAACATCTTGACCATTTCCTCTTGTATTTTCATATACACCTTGTGACTAAATTAAAAAAAAATAATGTTAAACTGAAAAAATTAATTTTCTTGTCCTAACATAAATAAAAATAACTCAACAGACTTACTTTTTAAATTCATCACACATTTATTCCATTGACAATTCTCCCGACCTAACAACTGATAATATAGTTATGATAAGTTTATCATCCTTTGCTCCTTGTATTTATCTCCAAGGTGTTATAGTCATATCATCGGTAATATTTTTTTATGTCGGGACCTGTCTTACTTGTGCCACATATCAATGGTTTAGCCTTCTTAACTCTGTGATTTTTTATACTAATATTTTCCCATAGGGTGAAGATCTCATCTATCAAATTCCATACCTGTATAGTTCTAACTTCTAAATACCAATTGAAAATAGTTATCCACAACTCTAAATATATCACTTCCTTTGCGATTTTTTCTTTTGTATTTTCATCATCAAGTGAGAATCATATTTCCATACAACGTTGCTTCTGAAACTTAACATCAACGTTTGATCTCTCCCCGCGACATATTTCAGAAAATTCATTATGGATAAATCTCACCCTTTGAATGAAGGTCATAGACATTTTGTACTCATTGTATGTGTTATGATCCCATGCCAGTAACTTTTCTTTTGAATATGTTAAACCAACATAAATTATGCATTTTACTATCTCAAAAAGAGGATTATTGGGATATTCTTGCATCAATTATCTTCTAGCCTCTGCATAATGATTTCCTCCAATCACATAATATTTGTAGTCAAAAAAATTTGATCTATCAAATTCTTCCCTCGCAGTAACTTCCATTGGGTCAACATAAACTAGGTAGTCAACCACATGTGCATATGGATTGTACCTAATCAATACTTTCAAATTGTGAATATGGAAGTGATATGGTTTTCTAATTTGATGTTTTTCCTACCTTTCTGTGGGTTTATAAAGTTGTTTCACATTCAACTTAAATGTGTGGCCATCATCAACTAAGTTTTCCGTCCTAATTATATTTCAAATGAAATTTTGTATTGTTTTCATAATACCATCCTCTAGATAAGCACCTGGTGTTATTATTTCTTTGTTACCTTTAGGAGTTTCACTATAATACTCTGAGCTAATGATGGCTTCTTGAACATCATCAACATTTGTTTTCTTCCTCTTATGATTTAAATGTGTTTCATCTAAATCAATGATTTCTTCATAATCAATAGCAATAGAGTCATCATCAACCATCGTTGTTTTGTGTTTATCTTGTTTTTTCTTTTTGCGAGAAGGAGTGATAACCTCATTGGGACCAATCTCAACAAAATATTCATTTGAAGTTTCCTCATTTTCAAATGTAACCCTTTTAGGATTTCTAGAATGAAAATTTTTCTTTCTTCTTTCATGTTATTCTCTGTCTACTCTTGCAGGTTCAACCTCCATTACTTTATGTTTATTTTTCCTTCCTTCTTTTGTATTTTCAATATGAAAAGCGTTGATGACATCCATGATATTATTCTCTATAGAGTAAATCCCCACTAACATATGTGAAAGTCGTTCAACAAAATCCTGTAAAAATAAAATATAACATTTTCATGTTAAATAAATTTAAAGATTACCATGATACTAAAAATAATAAATGACACAAAAATAGAAACAAAAAACTTACATTGCCTTTCTCAATGTCATCAACAATGGATGCACATAATTTTGAAAAACATTCATTATTGTTATAATTTCTCAAATTGAAACAATATCTAAATTTGATATAAATTCTCCCTTGTTTGACAAGTGCATAAACAATATTTGTGGTTGACACCAAACATATATCTCGTAACAAGCCAAGTGCATGATAATTTCCTTGCACATGTTCTAATTTGACACAATAAATATATATATATATATATATGATCTCCATTGTTTCCTTGCTTGTCTTTAACAAACCAAGAATATTCCAGTTTGTTTTCACCTTCCACAAATTTCCACTCTCTAACATTCTTGATTGCCTTTGATAGCTCAGGTGTTATGCTATCATTTTGTTTCCTAACATTCATGGAGGTTCCAGTTGCATTTTTGGATGCCATTATTGCAGGTCGTGATCCAGATATATTCATAGATAATCTATTTCCTACCAATTTCCTATATTAAGATAATAATAAAAAAAAGGCCTTTTGCATTATAATAAACTAAAAAATCCCCTGTGCCCCCCTCCTCCCCCCACCCCCACGGCTAAGGCACACATATTTCCCATTAACCACCATGGGCCAAAACTAATAAAATTTAAGTAAAAAACAATAAAAAAAAAACTATTTTTTTTTTAAAACTATACCTAAATTCGACTTCTTTTTTTCTTTTTTTTTTTCAAAAAATCTTAAGGATTTTATTAAGATTTTTTGAAAAAAGTCAATTTTTTTTAAAAGTTGGGTATTTTTTATAAAAGAGTATAAAACATCTAAACAAATTTAAGTTTTTTTAATTTTCGCATGAAAAATTATTATGTGATTCAAAGATAATCTTATAATCATTGTTTTGGTAAATGGTAAGAATTTAAAAAATAACTAACCTCTGAAATGCTAGATTCTCCTCATATTTCTTCTCGATGTTTCTGCCTTGTAGTTTGCTCCAAATCCTTTAACAAATATTGCCCAAGATATAACATAATGTAAAAAGATAAATCAAGACTGTGTATATATAACACAGATGATATAAATTATTGTTAGTATAATGAATGTGGGATAAATAAAAATTAGGTATATTGTCTACTTATATATCTAAAATTATATGGATCATCAATATGTTTAATAAATGTGGGATAAATAAACAAACATGACAAATATTGTATTTAACATGTAAATAACAAAATAAAAGAGTAAAAATTGTTTTTAATTTTTAAGGGAAAATAAGCGAAAAAAATTAAGGGGAAATTTTGGAGGGAAAAATTTGAGGGGGAAATTTTGGAGGGAATATTTTGGGGTGAAATTTTAGAGAATATTTTT
>ML788986.1:98302-115729 GCA_009831015.1 Picea engelmannii
ATATTTGGGGGGGGGGGCATTTAGAGGGAAAAGATCATTATGCAAATTAGAGGACTTTGAAGGCATCGACAATGAAGATGATACATATGATGGTGATAAATCTAGTCAGTAGTTTAATAGTAATGAAAATAAACAAAATGTAGGTCAAAGTGGAGACTATGATCAACGTTTAAATGATTGGGATGAAAATTTTCCTCCAAATGAGGAGTTTCAAGGTACCGATGAATATTTCCAAGGCACCAATGAAAATGATGGATAAATTCCCTCAAGTGGAAATTTTAAAAGCAATGAAGATGATTATGACAATGGTGGACACTTTTTCCCGAGTGGGGAATTTAAAGACAACAATGTTGGTGATGATAAATTTCCTTTAAGTGAGGATTTTGAAGGTACTGATGAAGAGTTTCCTCTAAGTGAGGATTTCCAAGGCACGAATGAGGATGATGAAGAATTCCCCCCAAGTGAGGATTTTAAAAGTAATGATGTCGATTATGGCAATGTTGGATAGTCTTTCTCGAATGAGGAATTTAAAAGAAACAATGTTGGTGTTGATGATTTCCCTCAAAGTGAGGATTTTCAAGGTACCGATGAGGATAATGAAGATTTTCCTCGGATTTTCAAGCCAGTAATGAGGATGATGAAGAATATCTCTCAAGTGGCGATTTTCAAAGTAGTGAAGATGATTATGCCATTGGTAGACACTCTTTCCTGAGTGATAAATTAAAAAGAAACAATGTTGATGTTGATTTTCCCCCAAGTGAGGATGTTCAAGATATTGATGAAGGTTTTCAAGGCACTAAGTAAGATGGTGAAAATTTTCACTCAAGTGGGGATTTTGAAAGCAATGACGATGATTATGTCAATGGTGGACACAATGTTGATGATGATTTTCCTCCAAAATATTATGTTGATGATGATGTTCTCGATCATTCAACTGCAACAAATCAAGGTGATCGACATTCTCTAGTTCAGTTTCCTGACAATGTTTTGTTTGATACTCCTTGTGGTGATAAGGAAAATCCTTCTAGTGAGGATGATGAAATAGTGGATACATTGCAAAGAAACATTGTGTCTAGGACCATGATTAGACCTTTTTATATCAATCCGAATCATTCTAGTTATACAAGGTCTAGGAAATAATTTTTCACTAAATCAATTTCCATAAGTGAATTGATTTCAAGGGAATGTTGTCAAAAGTATTGTTTGAAAAGCATGGAATACATGTATTCCTTGAATAAAAGGAAGACATATTTGTCAATGAATAAGAACATGCAAAAATCATATTTGATGGGGTGCATGATATCCACCAATACAGGATATGATTATTGCATTGGGAATATTTTACTTTGCAGAAAGGCTTTCAAAAAAATTCACTCAATTGGTAATCTTCTTCTATCAAGAATCCAAACAAGGTTGAAAAAAGATCCATCATTTTATTGAAAGGTACATCATGGATGAGAGAGTGGGCCATTCAAAAACACTACATGGTCATGGATGCGTGATTTATTTTCCAAACATGGAGAGTGTATGCCAGATAGAGACACAATACATATTCCACATAATTTCTCAAGGACATAAATCTACAACTTGTACAAAAGATATGTTGAAGGTGTTGAAGGAAATGGTAATTTGATTATATATGCATATTTTACAATAATATGGAAGAAACAATTCAACAATGTCTATATTCCTAAGAAGTCAAGGATGAGGATTTGTAGTATATGTGCTACTCTTGAATCAAGAAGAGATAAATCTAAAGGGGCTGAAAGATGTATGTATTTACTATTTTTTTTTTTAAATTGAATAGTATCAACTATGAAACCATACGATCAATATTTTCATTTTATGTCATGTGCAGATTCCATAGTCAAAGCACTTCAAGAACATCGGAATCAACAATCAAGTGAAAGAAAAAAGTTGTACAAACATCGGAAGAAATGTTATGGTACTCCAAACAAATATTTAGGTATGATAATTGATGGCATGGACCAGAAGAAAAAATTTCTACCACAGTTTGTCTATACACCCAAAAATTTACAAGAAGAGAATTTCATTCAGTTTCACTTGGTTAGTTGTATGGTTTTCAATGGAAAAATGTGTCCAAGGGTTTATTTCACAGCTCCAAATATTCATAATGATGCAAATATGACCATCACCATAATTGATCATGTGCTCACTCACTAGTATGGAAATCTTCCTCAAGTTCTCTATCTACAATTGGACAACACTAGTCGTGAAAATAAAAATTAAATTGTGTTTGGATATCTAAGCATGCTTGTTGAAATGAGAATCTTTCAAAAAGTGAAAGTTGGTTTCCTTCTTGTTCGACACACTCGTGATCATATTGATCAAATGTTCAATCATTTTTCAGTAACATTGAAGAGGAAAAATGTTGCAAGTCTACCATCATTGATTGAATGTATTAAAAAAACATACATTCCAGAGCCTGCTTTTCATATATTAGAATAAACTTTTGACATGAGAAGATTTATTCAGGGATCACATCGTGAAGAAAAATGTATTGAGAAACTTAATGACATTAACTACCAACATCATTTTTGTTTCAAAAAAATTGATGGGAAAAAACGTATATGGGGAAAGCAGTATTCAACTACTATAGAATGGGGGCCTTCATCAAGTTTATCATTTTTGAAGTTCATTCCAGATCATCAAATATTTGCATCAAAGTTATTATTTTTACAATCAATTGCTGAAATCCATAATGCATAGAGGCATAATAGAGATGTAGATTATTCTAAATGCCTAGAAGAAATAAAAAAGTCCATTAAGGATACCTAAGTACTTTGATGTTGTTGATTCTGTGTGGTGAGATTATTTTTTCAATTGTCAAAGTGACATAATTTCAAGCTCAACAAATGAAGATACAATGTTGAGGACTCCACTTCATTGGCCACAAAATATGCCAAATGAATTTGAAGAAACAAACATTGTTGAAGTTCAACAAGAATCTCAAGGTGTTATTGAGTTTACACGAGCAGAGGAAAGATAAATGTATATTGGTTCGTGAAGGTCACGTGCACAACGTGAATCCATGGAAGACCTTTACAGGGGTTCAGTATAAGATATTAATGAGGGTAGCATGATTGCAGTTTTAGCGACTGAAGATCCACATGGTTATCCATTCCATATTGGAAAGGTTATAAATATTGAGAAATAAAATGATGATGTTATTGCAATTGAAGTGCATTGGTATACAACAAGTACACACCCATTTAATGGTGTGTACAAGCCAGAGATGGTGGTTGAGAAACATGTCAACAGAGAGACAAAAAGAAAGGGTAAAAATACAACTCGTCGTTGCACTGACCTCTTAAAATTAGATGATGTTGACATACTTGTTTATGACTTCAATTTGATAAAGATAGGAACTCTTCGCTCCAAGACAACAAATATTATCAAGAGGTTGTTGCCACAAGAAATAAATGCAAGATGGGAGTCTTCTAAACCTAGTTGTATATCTAAAAGGCATTTGACATCTGAAATGTTGGGCATGCATGTACACTCAAATGGTGCATTCATTGACAATAGAGAAGAGTATGAATCATCTACATCTTCATCCAATCATTCATCTGAAGACAATGTAGACTCTGATGGTATTTCATAAACCATGAGTCAATCTGAATAAGTGTATGAAACATTTTATGCATTTTTTATCCATGTGATGTTTGTATGGTAACTAGAAATGAGCATTGAACTTACATATGATCTTACATGAAGTTATGAATCTTTTGTTATGTTTTATGAATGATATGTTTTTTATTATGGATAATATAAAAAAAAATTCTTAGCTCATATGTTTTGAATATGGACAATATAACAATACTTTTAAGAAATTATTTATGTTTCATTCAATGTAACTTCTATTTACTTTTTTTTATTATTATAAGTAAAAAAAATATTAAAAAGTGATGTTGAATTTTTAAAGTGTATTGTGATATTTTCATGGAATTATGTATTACCTTGTTCTTTGTGTGATAATAAGATTTTAAAAGTAAACATTTAAGGGTTGATTTTATGATTTTTTTTACAGTAATGATGAGTTCTTTTACCACATTATAAAAATGTGTCATTTTCATACCCCAATTTTAAAATGGGTGCTACCAGTAGCAGTACTTTTCAATTTGATGGTTGATTTTGAGGTTTTGGTTTTAATGGTACCAAGTGATAAAAATACAATTTCAAATGATCTCAAATTTTAACGTTTTGAAAAGAAAAAAAAATTCAAAAACATCTTTTTTTTAGGTGTTGATTTTAAGGTTTTTCTAAGCTACTATYAAATTTTTGAAGGCCATGTTTGAAAAAGGTTGTAATTTTGACCCCGTTTAAAAAAATGGTTCTACCGGTAGCACCAATTTTTTATTTGGGGGTTGATTTTGATGTTTTTTATTCAAAAATAAGGGTTTTTTGGGCCAGAGTTATCGTTTTGAGGTCACAGTTCTCATTAAGTCGGTAACTATGTTGAACATGTTTTGCTTCAATTTCTAAAATCTACGAAAAAGGGACTGGGCATAGTCCAAAGGAAAAAAATTCTCGCAATTTTTTTTCCATCTTATTCCATGTCCTAATTTTGTCTTTTCCTTTTTTTGTTTTGTCTTTCTACACATGATCCCACTAGATCATAGCGTGATCCTTCAACTTGGTGCATGAAAATTTCACCTTCTTTTCCTCTGTCATAGGCTTCCATTCATTTTTTTTTCCATGGTGTTCAACCAATCTATTAACTCCTCTGGTTTAAGACTCCTTGCATATTATGGAAATTCCATTTTGATCCCATCATTCCTCCCTTATAGAGCCCTACACATCCTTTCTTCAAAATTCGTGCACTCTAATTGTTCTCCTTCATGTTCTATATGTCGATCTACATATCCTTGGTCTGTCTCCTCATCATACGCTTCTCTTTGTATTATTCTCTGACTAGCCAACATGTTTGTAAGATCTGCTACTTTCCTTTGGAGGTTTTGCAGATCTCTATGCATATGAGCAAGAACTGCTCTTCTTCTTCCTCTCTGAGCCATCAACCTGGCTATGATATCATATGATGTAGCCAATAAATTTTAATTCATTCACGAGATCTAAAAACCATGCAAACACACGAGAATGAAAAATAACTCTCTTTTATTCCTTCTCCATCCTAACTATTATAATAGAAGTTCAACCCCTTATAACTACTATCTGGGATTTTTGAAAACAACTAATTTTAGAAAATTATCGCATGACTCTAAAACTGATCAATAACTAAAAACTAACTAGAGTGACACTATTTGTCAAATCACTTTTCTAATTAGGTGTGTAAACTAAGAGATAACCGATAATTATTAATTTAAAAATTACTGTAAAAATACTAAAATCCCAATTTGAGGCCTTATATGAAGGAATTTGGCCACGAAAAGTGGTCGAACCGATGTTCAATCTAAAGAACTAGATCAACATGAAAGTGACATCTTCAATATGCAACTCCCTATAAAATTTCATCCCAAATGAATAACCCAGTCAAAATTTATGACCCTCGAAAATCCCTACATCACACAACCTCTTAGGGTAGACTTTGGAGCAGCCAAGAAGGACTATATAGGTAGCAAGGAGGTGACAACAAGGTTGTACAAAATCTATAGGAAGACAACAATAGGTACAACGCTCGCAAGACTATTACATTCAACCAAGATGGATAGGATTAAGCACAAAAATCGAGGAAGGTTTTGTAAGTGTTGTTAGAATTTTCTTTTGTAAAGAATTGGGCCATTTTCCCTGGTATGGGAGCCCATTGGTTCTTGGTTTAAGAACATTGATTTTGGGCATTGAATTCTTGTTTTCCTATGTATGATTTGATTGCTAGATTTTTATTCTTTCGCTGTGCTAAATGGTTAGGCATCTCAGTTTGTTTATGTTTACAGTTCAAATTGTTTTAATTTGTGGATAAATGTTGAAACAATAGACCAGTCCCGAGGTGTGGTCAAAATCTAACACCAACTACTAAATGTTCCTAATGAAACTATCGTATGCAATATTTTTATTTCCATAATGTTACAAGATTCCAAGAAGGAGAAGGTTGCAAGATGTGACATCCTCAATGACCATCCTTTTTTAAGTAATTGTTATAATGCTTATCCATCTTTTGGTCTTCATGTTTTCATGTAAAATTTCATTTTATACATCTTTTGGTCTTTTTATGCTGCACATTCCTTTTGTTGGGGGATGCTCGAGTTTTGTACACTCTAGATGCAACCAGGTTAGTTTGGTGTGCAGTCTTGTGTCTTACTAGAAATAGGAATGGAAAAACTCTTGCATTTATTTAATTATTAATGTTGTAGGACTCTTCGTGCTCTCCACAAAACCTAGTATCATGACCCATCTAAATATGTGCACTTGGACATTGTAGATGCATTCGCTTGTGATATCTTGTGACATGCCTTTATGATTCATTGTTGGACATAATAGACTATACTTGCAATCTTTTTCCCATCTACAAATCTCTAGATTGCATGTAACACCCCCACTATAATCCCCAGTTTAATTAATGATTAGGTAGATATAATATGTGGCTACGACCAAGCGATGTAATTTACAAATTGTATTTCTTTGTTTTATTAATAAAATGTGAAGTGAGATGATAAAGGGGGATATGGACAAGATACAGGGGTTGAATTAATCCAAAAGAGAGGGGAGTGTCTAGGATAACGAACAAGAGGGGTCCAGGGGGGAAATTACCCATGTATAATTATTTAAACCATTTTCCTAAATTGTTATTTGTATATTAACCTTCCCTTTTCTGATTGAGTGTTTCCAAAAAACCAATCATTGAATACATGTAAGAGGGTGGGTGTGAGTGGTCACATCTTGAAGATATTGGGCACATGGGGGTTGAGTACAATCAGCTTGGGGAAGAGTGTGAGTCAAGAAAGGAAAGCAAAAGAGAATAAATTAATAAGGGAAGTGAGGGCGACAATTTTTCAGTGAGTGAAGTTGGTTCATGGGAAGGGGACACGGAGAGAAAAAAAGAGAGCTAGAAGTCGATGCGCTTGTGGAGGGAGAATTATGGAGCGCAACAAGAGAATAACTAGAGCGAATTGGATCTGGAGAACTAAAGAGACCAGTTGTCAGGACAGAAGAGTGAAATCCTACATGAGTTTCACTAAAACAACAAGTGATTGTTGGTGTTTGCTGATAGTTTTCCTAACAACCGTTTTACTTGACTTCCTAGCTGAGAGATTCCTAGCTTCCTCTGCTAGAGAGACCTTGATAAACAAATGGTTCATTCCTTGGGTTAGCCTTGATAAAGAGGTGGTACATCCCTTGGGTTAATCTTGATAAACGAATGACTCATTCCTTGGGTTAGCCTTGATAAATAGATGGTACATCTCTTGGGTTAACCTTGATAAAAGAATGGTGCATTCCTTGGTTTGGACAAGTCAAGAGGAAGAGAGATGGTGGAAAAATCCGGATAGTTGTAGGAAAATATCAGTTGGGTTGAGATTTTATGAGTTGTGAGTGGATTGTGAGAGATCACCCTCTTTTGTGGATTGCTAGCCTCAGCTCAGGGGTGACTAGTTATTGATATTTGAAACAATCAGTCTATGGTTGGGTGGAACGTCTGTCCCAAGCAGTTGGTTGTACAACTGTTGTGAAAAGATGAGTGATTTATCCCGTTGTTATGTTAAATCATGTATTTAATTTTTGTGCATGAACTCTATGTATTTGGAAGTGATTTTTATGTTATTGTAATGAGTTGTTTAGCTACAATTCATGTTGATTATTAACATGGTGTAGATTTTTATTTTTGTGGTTAAAGACAATAGATAAATCTTTTTTAATTTGTAGTTGTAAGCTACAGGAAATTGACTAACAGTAAAAGAATTTCTTTAATTAGAAGGAGTTTCGTTTTATGTGAATTCTGCATGTATTGTTGCTTAGCTGAAGGCTAGGTACATTACTAAAATGGTATCAGAGCTAATGACAAGAGAGTTTTTGTGTAACGTGACCAACTTTGGTGGTTGGGTACATTACAAAGTTGTATCAGAGATGATAAAGAGAGAGTTTTTGCGTGACGTGACCCAACTTGGGTGGTTGGGTATGTTACAAAGTGGTATTAGAGCCCATTTTTCAACACTGAGCCTGGATGGGACAATTAGTGGAATGCATAAGTGAAAATTACAGACTATGCAGGAAAATTGTTTGACAGAATGCTAGAAAAAGGATGTCTGAAATTCATTGTTGAAATTACGACAGTAAGATTGAGAGAAATTTCATGGGTAATGTGAAGAATTGAGCCTCTTTGGAAATTTTGAAAATAAGAAAGTCGAAAAAATTTGGGTATTTTCTGTATGATGACGTTAGCATGGCATGGAGGCCACGTGTCAACTGACGTGGTAGAATAAAGATGGGTGATGCCACGGTGGCATGTATATATTGGATGGATTACAGTGGGTAGGTGATGAGTAGCCATGTGGCAGACCAACTGTCAGTCGCATGAAACTGTGGTAAGATCTTGGAAATTTGAATGTGAGTCTGCAAGTCCGCGAGTTCGAAGAAGTGGAAAAATGGTTTAAGTGTTGAGAATTTTCGGACAAACTTATGAAAGAAAGGTTACAAGATTATGAATCTGCGAGTCCAAAGAAATGGAAAAATTACTAAGTGTTGAGACTTTTCGGACGAACTTATGAAATAAAGGTTACAATTTTGTGAGTTCGTGAATCCGCGAGTCTGAAGAATTGGAAAAATGGTTAAGTGTTGAGACTTTCCGAACAAACTTATGAAATAAAGGTTACAAGATTATGAGTCTGCGAGTCCGAAAAGAAGTGGGAAAATGACTAAGTGTTGAGAATTTTCGAACGGACCTATGAAAGAAAGGTTACAATATTGTGAGTCCGTGAGTCCGCGAAGATGGAAAAATGGCTAACTGTTGGGACTTATTATGATTCCTTGAGTCCATGAGTCCAAAGAAGTGGAAAAATGGTTTAGTGTTGATACTTTTCTAATTAACTTATGAAAGAAACGTTACAATATTATGAGTCTGTGAGTTCACAAAGAAGTGGAAAAATGACTAAGTGTGAGACTTTTCAGATGAACTTATGAAAGAAAGGTTACAATATTGTGAGTATGTGAGTCCAAAGAAGTGGAAAAATGGTTAAGTGTTAAGACTTTTCGGATGAACTTATGAACAAAAGGTTACAATATTATGAGTCTGTGAAGAAGTAGGAAAATGACTAAGAGTTGAGACTTTTCGGACAGACTTATGAAAGAAAGTTACAAGTTTATAAGTCTGCGAGTCCCCGAAGGAAAAATAAACTAAGTGTTAGTGGTGGGTTCATGGAAGGTATGAAGAAGAAATATGACTTAGATCCACGATGAATCCATTAAGATAGATCAAAAAAGGAGAATTTGAGACTTCAGGTCTTTGAAGATGTTGTAGACCTATACAAGAATTTTGGAGGGCTATAACTTTCAAACCAAAGCTCAATTTTGGAAAAGTTTTTAGTCATTTGAAAGTTGTTTCTGGGAGGAATGCATCAATCAAATCAAAATTTGAATTAGTGCAATGTGTCCTTTAGGAATTGATGAAGAAGTAACCTGTATTCTAATTAATAAAATGTTTTATAATATGCATGTTCTAACAGTAATTATTACATGCACATCTCTTGCAGAATCAGAAGTGCGGAAAGAAACTTTAGTTCCTATATGAAGACTGGAGTTATGGAAGATGATCAAGGATATTACAGCCATGAGGAAGAGTTTAGAGGTTTTCATGCCAACATGGGGAATGCTAAGACACAGTCAAATGGAAGAAGAGATAGGAAAGGGATTGTCACTATGAGAAGTTTGCATAAGGAAGTGCAGATTTATATGGATAATAATGAAAGGATTATAAAGGCTCAAGAAGAGATATTTCAGAGCTTAAATATGTTGCATAAGCAAGTTAATAAGGATTCTGGCACAAAGAAAGCAACTTGTGCTAGACAAGTATCAACATCGATATCCCATAGAAAAATGGATGATCATGGAAATGGTAGGCATTCAAGAAGCATGAGAAATTGCCATTATTCTCCAAGGCAGTCCACTAGGAGAACTCATGCAAGCTCAGGGCTAGAGATCAGCCCAAGTGTGTCTCTTGTTCAGAGGAAAAGAAGAAGGCATGAAGTAGACATATTGCAAGGTGAACTCAAGAAAATTAAGCTACTTACTTTCAATGGTGTTATAGCAAGATTTGCCTCACCCTATGCAAACTTTCTCAAAAGGATTTTTCCATTTCCCTATGCAAGCTTGAAGTCCCCTTTTTGCAGTTCCTAGAGCTAAAAAATGTATTTTTCCACATATACACATCCTAACAGCTATACAACATGTGTATATGTAGGTTTCACCATTACATCCCATGTACATTGGGTTTTGTGCCCAAAATTAAAAAATGGTGTCGGATTTCCATATCACGTCATGAGATCCATGATCCTTGACCTTCCATATATTGGAAAAGCTYTGAATTGGCCCTTCGGTTCCACTTGAAGGCTATAAATGGGCCATATCCAAATTTTGAAGAGTGTCGATGTTTCRTGGAAACCCRCACATGAGATCTAGCTAAAGCAAGTACAAATAAAGTTTATCAAGAAAGGAAGAGAGATTCAATATGGAAGAATGAGAAAATATATTCACACTACTTCAATGAGCTGATGATTGATACATAGATCATGATCAATATGATACAATGAATGAGTGGAATACACTCATATATAGGGAAAAACATTCCATAATTAAGAAAAACGATCAAGCAGTTAGCTTTCCTTAGGAATGCATGCATGCATAATAGTGATGGTAAAAATAGAAAGTCTAAAATAGAACTAGTAAGTTAATTCCCATTGAACTAGTGTGTCAAAAATATAAATTTCTCCAACAACCCCCCTGAACATCACTATGGAGTAAAAAATGATTCCCGACTACTAGGCCATTTTAGGTACTCATGTACAATGCAACTAATGAACATTGAATAAAAGTGAGGAAAGAGGGAAAACCATGTGGGAACAAAATCCCCCCTCAAAAGATAATGTATCAAAAGAAGAAAATAAAAACTGCTAGACAACTGTGTTCTTCACTGCAAGAAGATCCCGCAAAGTCTGAAACTTCTGCTCAGTGAAAGTCTTCATGAAGATGTAGAAATCTTTATGGATCTGATGAAGTACTTTGGAAACCTATCGGGCAATGTACCTCTTAATCCTGTGGACCCATCTGCACCTAAAAATATTCCTTTCTGGTGGACGTGGAACTAGATTCCAAGTCTGGTTATGTAGGAGTGAGTCATACTCCTTATGCATGGCTACTTTCCATAATGGATTTCCCACAACCTTATTGTAGGTCTGTGGGTCAATAGATTGAACCATATATCAATGCATGGGCATCGCAGGTTCTGAAGCTGAAAATACATTAGAAGAATCCTCATGTTGAGATCGAGTCCTCCTCGAATCCAATGGATTCCCTGCAAGGTTGCCTTCTTCCTGAAGTGTGGTTTGTGCCTTCTTGGGCATCCGCTGAAGCTTCAATGCTAGATTCTTATTTGGTTGTACTACTTGCTTATTTCCATGTACAAAATATGAGTGTATGGAATCATCTCTAATGTTTGAAACTGATGAAAGAACAAGAGTATATGCATGTTGCACTGGAGGTGCATGCAAAGTACTCTCCTTATGTGTAAGTGGAATAGAGGAGTCATCATCAGAAAACTTAGTGAATTTATACAACCTTGACTTGTGATCCACCTCACCAATTGCAATGATGGAATTGTCATGCATAATAGTGATGGTAAAAATAGAAAGTCTAAAATAGAACTAGTAAGTTAACTCCCATTGAACTAGTGTGTCAAAAATAGAAATTTCTCCAACACCCCTCCTGAACATCATTATGGAGTAAAAAACGAGCCCCGACTACTAGGAAATTTTAGGTAATCATGTACAATGCAACTAATGAACAATGAATAAAAGTGAGGAAAGAGGGAAAACCATGTGGGAACAAAACCCCCCCTCAAAAGATAATGTATCAAAAGAAGAAAATAACAACTGCTAGATAATTGTGTTCTTCACTGCAAGAAGATCCCGCAAAGTCTAAAAATTCTTCTCACTAAAAGTCTTCGTGAAGATGTAGAAATATTTATGGATCTGATGAAGTCCTTTGGAAACCTATCGGGCCTTGTACCTCTTGATCCTGTGGACCCATCTGCACCTAAAAATATTCCTTTTTGGTGGACGTGGAACCAGATTCCAAGTCTGGTTATGTAGGAGTGAGTCATACTCCTTCTGCATGGCTTCTTTCCATAATGAATTTCCCACAAACTTATTGTAGGTCTATGGATCAATAGATTGAACCATATAGCAATGCATGGGCATCACAGGTTCTGAAGATGAAAATACATTAGAAGAATCCTCATGCTGAGATCAAGTCCTCCTCGAATCCAATGGATTCCCTGCAGGGTTTCCTTCTACCTGAAGTGTGGTCCATGCCTTCTTGGGCATCTGTTGAAGCTTCGGCGCTAACTTCTTCTCTGGCTGTACTACCTGCTTATTTCCATGTACAAAATATGAGTGTATGGAATCATCTCTAATGTCTGAAACTGATGAAAGAACAAGAGTATATGCATGTTGCATTGGAGGTGCATGCAAAGTACTCTCCTTATGTGTAAGTAGAATAGAGGAGTCATCGTCAGAAAAATTAGTGAATTTATACAACCTTGACTTGTGATCCACCTCACCAATAACAATTATGGAATTGTCATGCATGTCAATTACTAAAACTGAATCTGATGTAAATTCAACCTTTTTACCTTTCTGAGTGATATGATAAACTGAGAGCAGATTCATAGAAAGATTTGGAACATGTAAAACATTCTCAAAACTGCCATTGTGGAGTTCCACTCTCCCTTCTCCTACTACTGCTATTGTTGTATCATCCCCCATGAGAATAGGGGGTCTTGAGCATGGAATCAAGGAAGAGAAAACTTCCTCTTTCTCTGCCATATGATGTGATGCACCAGAATCTATAATCCATGAATCAGATGAGGAATTAATTGCAACCAGAGCATGATGATTACCTTTCTTAGGAGCAGTATCTTCTTCCTTTCGCTTCTTGACTCCCTCTGGAATGAAGTTTCCAAGGTTGTTCTGTTGAAATGCCTATGTCATAAGATCGATATGTTTCTTCATGCATGTGGATTCTTCCTGATTCGGTTTATTGTAGTAAGTGCACTGCTTTCTTTTATTATTCTTCTTGGACTTTGAAGAGTCTTTGGAACCTGAAGAATCATTAAAGGGTTTGGAATATCCCTCCTTCCCGTTCTGTTTGGATGACCCTTTTTCATCATGCATGGTGAGTGCATGTGCTTTGGGATCTTTCATGAGGCCCATCTATATGAGTTTTGTCTGCTTTTGTGTAAGAGACTCAATGAACTGAGCCAACATAGGCATTTTCCAATTTGTTCCAAAAAGACATCTGCCAGAATGGAAATTGGAGACATATACAGTGTATTTTGGTTCTAGCTTGGCCAAGATTGTTAGAATAAGTTGTTTCTCTTGTGTAGACTTATCAATACCACATTCACCCAAGCTCATTAGCAAAGATTTAAATTTAGTAAAAAAATCTTGTATATTATCAAAACTTTTAGGGTCTAAGGTATTCAACTCTACCTCAAGCATATGACCTCGCATCTCATACTGCTTTCCAAAGAGTCCTTCCAGGGTGGTCCAAATCTCATTTGGATTCTTGCATGCAGCAATATGAAACCATAAATCAATGGATATTAACTCAAGAATTAGTTTTGTGGCCTCATCCTTATCGTTCGCCCATCTCATCTTCTCAATCGTTGATGTAGGTTTTGTTTTTGTCGACATCATCAAATTATACAGTCATTTTCTTTTGAGTTGGAATGTCACCTTAGGATTCCAATCAAAATAATTGTATGGTGTGAGGATTACCACCAATTTTGACTGTATAATAGTTGTCATTTCCATCTCTACCACTATTTTTAAGAACCCCTAAAAATTTACTCTCAATCTGCAAGTGAAAAATTAAGAAACCACGACAGAAATGGCACTTTAAGTGAAAATTCGTATCAGTTTTAGAAGATGATCTTGCGACTTACTTTTTGAGCAAACAATGAGGAATCTCACCAAACGGTTGAAAACCCACTTCCAAAATGGGCCGATTTACTTTCCATGCGGGTTGTTTTCTCAAAACCGTAATATTTTGGGAGAAATCACTGTAGAAAGGTATGTCCATGGATTCGTATTAGTTTTAGGAGGCTATCTTGCAGCGTACTTTCTGAGAAAACGGTTAAGAATTTCGCCAAACGATTGAAAACCCACTTCCAAAATGGGTCACTTTACTTTCCCCGTGGGCTGTTTCCTCAAAAAACGTAATATTTTGGGAGGAATAACTACTAAAATGTACAACCACAGATTTAGCTCGCCAAAACTCCAATTTTTCTTATTCTTTGGCTTGTCCGGTTTGGTCCAAGAAACATAGCTCTAATACCATGTCAGTGTTTCGTGGAAACCTGCGCAGGAGATCTATCTAAAGCAAGTACAAACAAATCTTATCAAGAAAGGAAGAGAGATTTAATATGGAAGAATGAGAAAATATATTCACACTACTCCAATGAGTTGATGATTGATACATAGATCATGATCAATATGATACAATGAATGAGTGGAATACACTCATATATAGGAAAAAACATTCCATAATTAAGAAAAGCAATCAAGCAGTTAATTTTCCTTAGGAATGCATGCATGCATAGTAGTAATGGTAAAAATAGAAAGTCTAAAATAGAACTAGTCAGTTAACTCCCACTGAACTAGTGTGTTGAAAATAGAAATTTCTCCAACAGAGAGGAGGAGAAGAATTCAAATTTGAGAGAAAAGTTAATCTGTAGAAATTATTCACTTCATATTGACTCTGCATCCCTTTGTCCTTTTAAGTCTGAACACATTGTTCACCCCCCAAGCTCTTCCCTATTTGATGAAGAACCTGATTGCCTCTCTTAAATGAGATTTTCTTTGGTGGAGGATTGAGTGGTGGAGGCCCAGTTGGAAGGGACTTAGTTTATCAGTTCTGAACGTGCCGACATTGAAGTTTTTCATTCATACACTTATGTTGATTACATTTTAATAGAAATAGTCTTTTCTCATCCAATCAATGTCTTGCAAATATTTGAATTTTTATTCCATGGGTGTATTTGTTATGAATATTGATGGATTATGCTATTGTATGTGATAACTTTATATATTATCACCATATGCTTTTGTATATTGGTTGTTGAAGACAAGTTGCAAGTGTATTGCTTTGAGTCAAGTGATCAACGATGAACTTCATCGAATGTTTGGGCAAGGTAGGCTCTTTATCTTGTCTTGTTAGCATATTTATTTATATAGCATACTTGAGATTATAGTTGATTTCTGCATTCATTTCCATTTGTTGTGGTTCACCCCATTCCATAGAGTGATTTTTTTCGTAACATAATTGGCGACCATACTGGGGATTGAATCTTCTTTTCAGGGTTTGGAGTGTTTTTCTCCTTTGATTGCTCTCGTTTATCTTGAGTTTCTTGTCGTATGATTCCTTGACCACCTATTTTCATTTTGATTCTGAGTTTCTTGGCCTTATCCTTAACCTGACAATGTTTGAATACATATACATGATTTTTCCCCTGACAGTCACGTACATATGCGAGCTGTCATTTTGTAGGAAGCGTATATACGCAGTTTTCTCCTAAACAGTCGTGTACATCATCCTTGTTTGCTTGATTGTTGAGTTTGATGTTTGTTTGGTAAGTTTTGATCACTGTTGAGTCTTCTTAGGTCTCTGTCATGACTATTAAGTGCCTAGAGAGTCATAGGAAACCTTTCTTTGGTTGAATTTTCGGGCGGTTTTTTCTTTCTCATCATCCTTTTCATTGGTTTTCCTTGCACCCTGGTCTGGGTGTTTGCTTCTTGATATTATACTTGATTTTTCTGTGTTCACATACAATAGGGTCTTTATATCAAGTTTTTTTTCAGTCCTTGCATTTTCATTCTTTTATATTGAAAATACAAAAAAAAACATTTTGCATTGTTGCCATTTGATCTTTTGGGTTCTTATCGTTGATCTTAGTACATGCATGGAAAGACTGCATCTTATTTGAAATTGAATAATTGAATTGAAAGTTTCATTTTGAAAATCTTATCAGTTATTGGGAATTTAAGTTAGGACTTTGCATTTTATTCATATTCATTTATTTTACTTGTTGAGTTGTAACATCATCAGTTTCACGACCGCACCTTTTGAGTAACGTTGATAAATTTAAAATTGATTAGAAACGATTTTATTTTTCAGCGTGCACAAACTAGCTTAAGATTTAGAGCCTTGGAATAGGATTTTGTGAGTAAACTTCTCCAAGGATATTAAACACAACATATGTGTCTAACTAAGGGAGTGGTGAAATCCATTGTATAATTGGTGACATTAGGAGGCTCCTCTCACACTAGAGTTAAGCACGAGGTCGCGCGAGGTCGTGTAAGGTTGGTTGAGGGGATATCCCCCCAATATCTTCTTAGCGTTAATGGTACTCCTTTGACACCTTCAACCCCCATGGTTGTAGTTCCATAGGTTCCCATCATCACTCCTGTCCAGCCTATAGTTAATGCTCAACCTATAGTCATGAACCCTTTTGGGTCTCTTTGTCATTCGTCGGGCTACAATTCTCAGTCCATCCGTAGGAACTCTAGCCCTTTTTCTTATGGTATACCGAATTTCACATTGGAATTTTCATCCTCCATTCCAATGTCTAATCCGAATATTAGTATTGGACTTGGGGGCATGGCTCCTCCGCATATTCCATTTTTTTTTGTGGTGCTCATATCCCTCAAAACACTCCTACAGTTGGAAGCCTACCTCCTTTTCACCCCAGGTCTAATCCTGGTCTAAATTCTCTTGGATGGAGTGGTCAACCTAGCAGACAAGCCTCTTCTTATGTTTCGTCCTTTACACCTACCTCCTCCACACTGATTCTAACCAACATGTTTGGCATGACGAATCCACCTCTATCCTCCGGGTTCACACCCAGAGGAGGTTAGTTTCACACCTTGGGAAACCCCCAACCTAGAGCTACTCCGACTGGGGGAAATATTTACAATCCTCATCATAACATTCATACTAGAATGGTGCCCAACCAATCCCTTATGAATTAGTTCGGAGGGGGGTTTTACAATCCCGTACATGGCCATGGTGCTTACCAAAACCCTGGATGGGTTGTGATTCCCCAACAACAATATTTATCGATAGCTTGGGGCCAGATGTCACAACCCCGTATCCCTTTCCTAGCCACGCTCAATTTTCCTGTTAAGAACCAAACATCAATATAGCATAGAAAAACCTCAGGAAAAGTACTCAACGCCTTGAAAA
>ML788986.1:126348-193591 GCA_009831015.1 Picea engelmannii
AGAATATTAGATCTTTTCTCTTTTTTCATCATGGTTATCACGTCATGAGCTTTTTAATGTTTTTTCTCTGCAAAACTTTGACATCGACTTCATTTATCGAAAAAATTTAATCATGTGGATAAAAATCATGTTTGAAGGACTAGAGGCCACAGCTGTCGATACCGAGAGTCATTGAAGTGATTATTACATCAGGGAAACAATTAGTTCCCTTTTTCCAATACCAAACTTATTTTGGGGTTCAGCGATCAGCAGTGTTGTTTTTATTTCTCAAACGATTTTCATCACCTTAATCTTCTACTGACGTCGATCTTCATAAGTGAGTCAGGAGAAACCTGGGTCGTTGATTCCTTAAGAAATCCGTCGAGGCCGATTCAATCGGTCATCGACGATATCTATGCCTAGGCTTATTCGTAGGGTGAGGAAAGTCTTGAATCCGTCGACGCCAATGAAAACACCGCTCAGTTTTTGTTTTTTTTTTGGACTTCTCAGGCGATTTTAGTTACTTTACACCTTTTCCGATGCCAAAAGTCCCAAGCAATTTAGGGAAAGTTTTAGATTGTTGATTATTTTAATCAAGGTTAGTCCTTTTAAATTTGACAAGGTTTCTTACATCCCCCAACAAACTTTCTAACAATCAAAACATGAAAACATAAAAGTTAAGCGCGGGTGGAATTTTCATACTAAAGTAGAAACAAGTGGTGCAAGGCCCAAGTGGTACCCAAAAAGGTAGAAAATAATCCTAGACTTTTTTAGGGTGTGTTGAGTGCTCAACAGATAGTGGAGGTGGATTTTGAGGTGATTGATGCACCCCTTGATTATAACTTGTTACTATGACGTAACTGGACTTATGCTATGACTGCAGTTGTATCGTCTATCTTCCATACTTTATGTTTTCCTCACGATGGGAAAATCATGATGATCGATCAGTTTTCCTTTGCGTACGCTAGCCCCAATGCATCAGTTGGACCATCGATCCCCATGATCGACAATTCTCAGCCGAATACTGATAATATTGGTGTCAGAATATATTCATCCCTTATGGGTAACTTTGATTTTGTGGTGTTATCTCTTCGTAAACTTCGTTCAGCTGAGCAAAAAATGATAGAGGTAACCTACAAACCAACTTTGAGACTTGAAACTAGACTTTCGGACCTAGAGAGGGCTCTCTCGGGAGAATTTGTCTCGATACATGATATGTCTTTAAGTTGTCGGCTAGATTAACACCTTTAAACAATAATTTTCTGGTTCTACTGGCGTAAGAGAGTAAAACCTTGGGCTATGGAGTCGATTTAAGAAAACGATAGAAACACATGACTCGGTGACTAAACTTGAGAGGATAAAGGCTAAGCGAGCAACAATCTTCAGTTTAAAGTTGTTGTATGTGGCAAGGGGGAAAAACACATGAAGTAACTCGGAGCACCTCTGAAGATGAATTCAGAGTTAACTTAGAGGAAAATAGTTTGTCTGAATGGCACGAATCCCAGGGCACTACACAACGAATCCTAGGTTTGAAATTATGTTCTAATCCAGACATAAATATATATGAATAAATAATACAATAAGTGCGTACATAAAGAAAGGAAATAATACATCCAACTGCTACAATTAGAATCTTTTCATCAAAGCTTCATGACTTTTGTGTTAAATTTCGATCGAGTTCAAACTACATTCAATAGTCATTGTCTACACTAGTTTTTCCAACCAACCCCTTTTACATAAAATTGATCCCCATATGTAGAAAAATAATGTCACCCTTGGCTGCTAGGGTCGAACTACTCTCTCCTAGAATCATGGATCTGATTTCTTTGAAAGAGAATAATAACTTCAACAGATTTACTAAATATAGAAAACTCGACTTTTCCAAATCATAATCGTAACCGAAATATTCTTTAAAATCATTGATCATGATCAAAATTCAAACATATGGTTGTGACAAGTCATCATGTGCATTGGTGGACACTCTGTCACCCCTGCACAACAAGTCTGCTACACAACAATAACATACAACAAAAACATAGTGGATTGCACAGCAAAATGGGAAAATAGGCATTAAATATGACATAATATATCACTAATAAAAAACTATTTTTAGAAAATGAGAGAGGTTTTTGTATTTAATCTCGTTATAAAAATGTCTCTCGGTTTCTTGAAACTCATCTCCATCTGGCCGGAATACGTGTCATAAAAACATGTCTCGGACAGGAAATCATGAAAATTGAAAAATAGGGCTCAAATATTCCTTCTAATCTCCAAAAATATGAAACTTTTTTCAAATATGAGGGAGGGTTTTATTATTTGGTTTGTCCTCAATAAAAAACTCTCGAGGATTTTCAAAATTCCTCTTCAGTTGGTCAGAAAGTGATCTTGAAGTTGACCACTAAACCAGTCATTTGCGTAGCACGACCTGTAGCTTGTGCACAGGAAAATCCTCTGCACGAAAGCATCCTCTGCATGAAAAAATACTTTGCATGACAGAATCCTTTGCGTGATGAAATACACTGTGTGATGACATCCTCTGCGCAACAACATCCTATGCGTGACAAAATCCACTGCATGACGAAATCCACTGCGAGATGACATCCTCTGCGCAACAACATCCTATGTGCAACAACACCCTATGCGCGAAAACATTTATTGCGTGACGAAATAAACTGTGTGATGACATCCTCTGCGCAACAACATCCTATGCGCGACAACATACACTGCGCAACAAAATCCACTACATGATGACATCCTCTGCGCGACAACATTCGATGCATGACAACCCACTGCGCAATGAAATCCACTGTGCGATGAAATCCATTGCGTGACAAAATCCTTTGCGCGGTGAAGTGTTATGCACAATGCATAGAAAATTTTGCAGCACGCAGTTGCAAATGGAAATGAAAATAATAAATGATAAGCTTCCTTTTGAAACTAACACTTGGAGATGTTAGATGATGCCAGGCATAAAAAGAATATGGGTGCTAACTGGAATGACTTTGCAAATTGTTGACAAACCTCTAACCTTAGCTATGAAAAACATGGTGCTAACATGTGGCACCAATTCATCATATCTATGCCATGTCCAGTAGGTCTACTTCATCAATGAGGTTTGTTCCTTTCCACACTTTGTATTTTAACTATCCTTGGACCCTACCTTCCTCAACTGCATCTTGTGAAGGTTAGTCACATACTGGAATGGCTATGCCACTATCGGCGACAGAGATAGTGTATCGGGTTGTTCTTGACTCTTCTGTTGACCCAAATCCTCTCACCTCGCAGGCAGACAAGGATGATCCTGTTCTTAAGCCCATGTGGGCCACTTCATCATCTTTCTCACATGACTTCCTCGATGATAATTTACCCTCAGATGAAGAAATCGTAGAGGCCATGAATGGTTTTGATAGGCCATGGGATGATATGCACCATTGCTCTTATTTCATCCCAGAGCTTGCTAGAATCGAACCATATGATTTTAGATCTACCTTGAGAGAGATGTTCGGTCACATTGTAGTTCCACTTGATACACACGGTATTTATGTCGAAGGAAACATGGCAAGTATCTCCCCTACCATCATGATCGATATCTCTCATATTCTTAGTAAGGTTGAAAATGTATATATTGGTGTAGATTGTTTTCCAGAAGAAATTATGATCTGCACCGAACTCTTCAAAGAATTTTGTGATGTATTCGCTTGGTCATATGAAGAGATGCCAGGAATCGGCCCTCGAATTGTCTAACATGAGATTAAAACCTTCCTGAATGCTAACCCTGTTCGACAACGAATTAGAGCTGTCAATCCCAAGAAGGCCCTGCTATTAAGGCAAAGGTGGATAAACTTCTTAATTTTGGCTTTATCTACCCGATTCCCTTGACTGAATGGGTATCCAACCCCATTCCCATGAATAATAAGCAAGGAACCATCTGTGTATGCACAGATTTTCGAAACCAGAATAAGGCTTGTCCTAAAGACAACTTCCCAACACCCTTCATTGATCATATTCTCGATGAGTGTATGGGAAGCGAGGTTTTTTATTTCATGAACGTATTTTCAGGATACAACCAAATTCAGATTAAACCCGAGGATCAACATAAGACGGCATTTATTTGTCCTTGGGGTACATTCACATACCAAAAAATTCCTTTCGGACTTAAAAATGTCGGAGCAACCTTCCAACGAGCCATGACCTTCGCTTTTCATGATCTCAAGAATATAGTTGAAGCTTACCTTGATGATCTCGCTACTCATTCTCGCAAGAGAGTGGATCACTCTACCCATCTTTGACTAGTTTTTGAAAGAAGTTGATATTATCGCATTCGTTTGAACCCTCATAAGTTAATTTTTTATGTTAGGTCAAGTCGTTTGCTAGGAATATTAATCTCTAAGATTGGGATCATGGTGGATCCTTTAAAGGTTGAGTCAATACTTCAATTGCCTCCCCCGGACACCATTTGTTAGCTTCAAGGTTTACAGGGGAAGATTTACCAAGTCGGTTTATATTAAACTATACCAATATTATTAAGGGTTTCATGCGTCTCTTGAAGAAGGACACTCATTTTATATGGGATGATCGAGCCTAGGAATCCTTCAATGCGCTAAAGAAAGCCTTGGTATTGACGCCTCTGCTAAAGCCTCCGGACTACAATATGTTGAATTTTCACTATGTTGGGCTCAAGCATGAGGTTTATTTGATTTTAGTCATGTACTTGAACCATAAACAAATGAATCTACACCATTAACAATTTTTGCAATAACCAAGATCACAAGAAGAAATACCATGCATAATAACACAAGAAATATCCTAGGAAAACCCTTCTCAACAAGGGAGAAAAACCCAACAATCCTTTGCTATATTCTCAAGAGAAGATACTCCAACCATAAAACTCTAATGCACACAAGAGGATTCTCTACTACCTTCAAACTTGCACCCAAGAGAGGTTCGTACTTCATATGTAGGTCTGAAATTTCCAAATGACAAGTGACTTGTGTGTTTCCTCAATTGGGAAATCACCTTTATTTATACTATACTGGACATACCAAAAGTGGTGTCTATTGGCACAACAGGGATGACCTCAATAACTCTGAAAATAATTAATTATTACGACAAACATTAATTAACTTTCACATATGGTGGATCTGACCTGTACCCTTTACATCGCAATTAGGGTTACATGTAAATCTTACTCTCAGACAATATAGCAAGGGATCTCACACATCCACTAGTGCTCAGCCACTAGTGTCATTTCCACCTGTTTCTCAGCCACATGGACATCCTACTCAACAGATCTCTATCTCACTGAGTCCACATGAAAATAATCTGGAGCACCATCTCAATCCTGACTCAACTAAGTCCACAAGGAAGGAGACCACACATCATAACAACTCAATCCAGAGTATGACGCACACCCATCACATGGGAACCTTCACCCCACACAGGGGTAAACATCGTTTCATTTCAATCGAGAGAGGAATGAAACACACATCTTATGGGCATCCTCACCCCACACAGGGGCACACATTGTCTCATCTTAGTCCAAAGAGGAATGACACACCCATATCATGAGCACACCCAACACATGGGCTCTCTCACAGGTCAAATCACTTAGTCTATGTCCTGGAGGATGTCTCACGAAACTGTAATCATCAACACTCCCTCTCATCTAGGGAGGCATTCTCTACCAGGCCAAGTCTCTCACAGAAGTACTCGAAATTTGTCTTGGCAAGTGGTTTGGTGAATATATCTGCCATATGATCATGTGTAATAAGGTACTGCACGTGTACTTCTTTCCTCTGCACCATGTATCTGATATAATGATATTTTATCTCAATGTGTTTCGCTCTATCGTGAAACACAGGGTTCTCAAAGAGATTCACACAGCTCTGGTTATCACAATGGATAATGGTAGGATCCATCTCATGATCAAATAAATCTATCAAGAGCTTGCAAAGACACACTGCTTCGCAGACTGCCACACTCAATGCTATATAATGTTCTTCTGCGGTACTGAAGGCCATAGAAATTCGTTTCCTGCTGCACCAGGAAACCATGTAATACCCCAAGGTAAAACAACAACTGGATGTGCTCTTCCATTCCACTACGCTCCTTTCCCAATCTGCATTGACATATCCCTACAAACTCAAGTCTACACTGAAGGCATATCTTAGGCCATATCCAACTGTGCCGCGTAGATATCTCAATACATGCTTCATTGTTATCCAGTGAGTCTGTCTTGGCTGAATCATGAACTGACTAAGTACATTCACTGTATAACATATATCAGGTCTGGTGTTAACCGGATACATCAATGATCCAATCATTTGTCGGTACAAATGTGGATCAATCTTGCCTGAATCAGTAGAAGCATAATTCATTTTCTTCAAATCCATCACCATTGGTGTAGGCATGGATTTGCACTCTTTCATACCAAAAGTTTTCAATATCTCCACTGTATATTTTCCTTGACTCAAGAAAATCTCATCAGTCCTCTTCCATACTTCTAGTCCCAAGAAGTAGTGCATCATACCCAGATCCTTCATCTCGAATTCAAAATTCAATGCTCGCTTCCATTCAACAATTAGTCTTTATGAACTGGTGAGGAATAAGTCATCCACATACAAGACCAATATTAGGAACTCGTTACCAACAATATGATAATACAGGTTTGGATCAACAACTCTCTTTCTGAAGCCCAAACTCATCAATAATCCAACCATCCATCTTCTCGTACCAAGCACGAGGTGCTTTCTTTAGTCCATACAAGGATTTCTTCAACTTGCACACATGTGTTTTCTCATCGTGTATCACGAATCCTTCTGGTTTCTCGATGTAAACTTCTTCATCAATATCACCATTGAGAAATGTTGTCTTTACATCCATATGATGTATTTTCCAACCCATGGATGCAACTAGTGCAATGATAGTAGGGATGGAAGTGTATCAGGATACAAGAGAAAATGTCTCCTCATAATCAATTTCCTCTACCTGTGAAAATCATCTGGATACAAATCTCGCTTTGTACTTCTCAACACTTCCATTGGTTGCATACTTGATCTTATATATTGACTTGGAAGTCACTATAGATGTAACGATCCCAAGCCAATTTTTTTTGCTTGAAACCACTAACTACCTCTGTTGTGTTTGATGTGCAGGTGACTAATGAAGTTGTCCAGTTATTAAGTGGTGTTTATACAAGGTTTGTCCAACACATGCAAGATCACAATACATTCAAGATATAGAAAACATAAGCATAGATCTTACCTTTATTATAAGAAGCATGAATCAGATACAATAGATAGTTGATCTGGAATAATCCTCAAATGGTCGGATAGATAATAAGTATGAGCTACTACAAAATGCTCCCGCCAATACAAAATACACCCCCAAAGGCTAGATGATAGATGAATACCAATACAAGTAGATCTGAATGCCAATCCTCAAGCTGGAAGATGCCACACTCCAATAGAAGGCTAAAACCCTCAATAACTCGGCCCAACTGTAAGAAGACTCCAAATGAGCCCAAACTCTACCAATTGATAGATCTGGGTGATAGGAACACCCTCATGAAATCTCAAGCCGAAAGGCTAAGGAAAACTCCTCCAACTCTGAATCCTCTAATGAAGTTGTGCTCTCTTGGATGCCTGGAACCCTAGGTAGCGCGACCCTGATGAGAGAAGTCTCCAAATTCTATGAAACTTCCCAAGAATATAGATCGGGCTATGAGAACCTCGTAGGAGAAGTTTCAGACTCATATTCTAGGTGAAGCTCTCTAGATCTGAGATTTACTGAATCATAGGACATCCCTTTGCCTCCAAGTCCTCCCAATTTGAAGCTAAATATCTGATGGTGATAACTCTCCAAAAAAACCCTCAAAATGATGGTTGGTCCCCTGCAAGTAAAACCCAAGTGACGGAATGGCCAAAGGCTCTCCTGATTAGCTGGATCGAACCCTTCTCTAGATGATGGTGTGCCCTTGCTGGAAACTCGAGAACAGTAAAACCCTGCTATCTTCTAAATCTCTAGGTGGAAATATGTTGAGTGTAGAATGGTGTGGAGGAGTCTTTCATCCCCGAGACCAAGTTGTGGAACAAGGTGAGTGGGTCTTTCACCATTGAGTTGCTCACAAGGGTTTGTACAGCAAAACCCCCCAAACTGTATGCTCAAGAGAAATAACAAGCAATATACCAAATCCAGAATGAATAATAGGTGCGCCCCAACCTTCTATTTATACTTTTCCTTATATTCTTCTGTTGAGTTAGATTAACTCCCAGGGTTAACTTCTATTCTTCCATTGAGTTATCTTTTACTCCTTTTTACCTTTTTCTTCAAGTCAACTTAAGAATATAACCTTAGCCTAGTTGACCTTTCCCCTTAGTGTGAGACTATGTCTTAGTGGGGATGCCTAGGCCACTGAGTCTCCTCATCACCTCTTCATCAAGAGGTGGGGGACATTACAATAGACTTCCCTTCTGGTCTCAAAACAATATCTCACACATCATTCTTCATGATGGACTGATACTCTTTTTTCATGGCATATTTCCATACTTGCTGACCTGTTGCTTCTGCATGACAAGAAGGCTCAATATCAATGATGTGGCTCATGGCTGAAAAGTAGCTCGAAAATCTCTTTAGTCTCTTTCTCTCTCTAGATGTGCCTTGAGGAGTTGCATATTCCTCTGCCTCCTGCAAAGTTTGTAGAGCCCAGACAAGCCTTTTATGGCCTACTACAATGTCTCTGGGAACATCAACTAGAGAAACTAGATAAAGTGGAACAAATATATCAATGGGAATGATGGTTGTCTCCCTTTGAACTGATGAAGGGGGAGAAGGTACCGTCTTGCTGTCAATCTCCATCTGTGATTCTCTAGATCTTATAAAGGCTATATCTTCTTCAAAGGTGACATATTTTCTTACCTTAATTTGTCTCTAACTAGGGATGTAGATTCGGTAAGCCTTTGAAGATTCATTGTATCCCACAAATGTACCTTTTATGCCTGAAGGGTCTAGCTTGGACCTCTTCTCTTTGGGTACATGAAAGTATACTAGACACCCAAATATCCTAAAGTGTCCAATCTCAAGCTTCACTCCGATGAAGGCTTCTTTGAGAGTTATGTTCTTCAAAATCTGTTGAGGATTCCTATTCTCAACATATACTATTGTCATGTATGATTTTTCCCATAGAATCATAGGTAGAATATGATCATGTATCATTGCTTTGGTTGTTTCAATGATGGTTTTGTTCTTCCTCCTTCTCAAATATATTTGACTCCCTCTAAAATTTGAAGGATGGACTTCTTCCTTTGTTGTTAACCTTCCTGGAACAAGAAAAAAAACGAAAGGAAAATGTAAATGTGTTGAACCTGCACAGAATAGATCTATTTAAACAATAATACACACATTTGCAGAGAGAATTGGAGAAATAAGAAGAAGAGAAAGAATGAAATAATTCTCATTAACCGTTGTGAAAAATTAATAATTTACACATGATATACTCTGTATAGTTCAATGAGTGCACATTGGAGGTGAATCAATGCACCATAGTGGTGGTCTAGAGTGATTTGGACACACATCAATAGTTACGAGAGTGATATGCCACCTATTCTAGTCTCTCAGGTAGTTACGGGACTGAACTACCACCTAGTTGAGTTAACCAGTCAACTAGTCTTCAGTTAACTGACTGAAAAGAGAGTAGTGAGGAGTTAACTCAGGGAATCAAGGCTAATGCACCATTTTGGTGATGATCCCAAGGAAATGTCGAATTATCATGGTGATGATCCCAATGTTTCATGGTGGTAAAACCAATGCAACATCTAAACTCAACTCAACTAGTCAAACTGAAGTGTCAATTGAAAGAGAATATTCTCCAGGTGGAATGTTCTCCCCTAAAATATAGGAGACTAGATAATGACTAATTATGACTAATAAACAAGGAAAAACCTTAGGAAAAAAAAATCCTAGGTGTGTGTGAAGTAACTCCAACGCCCCCCCTGAACATCACTATGGTGAAAATAAAGAATGGGTCTTGACAACGAGGCCATGTTAGGTACCCAAATACAAAATATACATTGAAAATAAAGTGAGGAAAGAGGGAAAACGCCCCTCCTCAAGGTACCATGTATGTAAAAATAAGAAATACAGTTGCTAGGCAATTGTGTCCTTCACTCCAAGACGACTTCACCGAGAATGAAACTTATGCTCAGTGAAGGTCTTGGTGAATATGTCTATCGTTTGTTTTGTTGAAGGACAAAACTATAAGTCGATGATCCCCTCATATACCAAGTCCCATATGTAGTGCATGTGGATCTCGATGTGCTTCATCCGCTACCTCTAAAATGGATCTCTGAAGAACTTCAGAGTGCTCCAGTTGTCACAGCATATGATGATAGACCGATGAAACTGAATGCCCAACTTGGTGAGAAAATGTTGTAGCCACATAGCGTGGATGGTTATGTTAACTAACCCTCTGTACTCTGCCTCAGATGAAGATAAAGCAATGACAGCTTGCTTCTTGTTCGACCAACAGATAGGCTTGGAACCAAGACTAAGTGAATAACCAAATGTGGACTTGTGATCAGTGTTATCTCCAGCCCAGTTGAAACCAGTAAACCCAATGAGATCTAATGTAGAGTCTGTTTCATAATGAATCCCAAAGGTGATGGTGCCCTATAAGTATCGAAGGATACGCTTTTCATCTTTCCAATGTAGCTCATGTGGCTCCTGCATGAACCTGGAAACTGCGCCAACTACATATGGGAGGTCTGGTCTGGAGTGTGTGAGATACAACAAGCTCCCCACTAGCTGTCTGTACAGTGTGCTATCAACCAATGGAGTCTCCCCGCCATCCTCAAGTTTGACTCTTGGTAGGAAAGGAGTCAGATAAAACTTGCAATCTGTCATGTAAAATATCTCAAGGATATCTCGTCCATACTTGGACTGAGACAATTTGATTCCTGATGCATCCTGGCTAATATCAAGTCCAAGGAATAAGTGTAGAGGACCCATGTCCATCATCAAAAACTTGTCATGCAGAATCCTCTTGACTGCGGCAATCATTGAAGTTGAGCACCCAGTGATCAACAAATCATCAACATACAGAACTAAAAGTAGAAGTGAATCAGCCATCTTGAGCATATAGAAATTTGGGTCTAATTTACAATGCACAAAGTTTTGTGACAACAGGTAGGAATCCATATTGGCATACCATGCCCTCGGAGCCTGCTTGAAGTCATAAAGGGACTTCTTCAGTCGACAGACCAAAGATGAGTCCTGCATAAATCCCTGGGGATGCTCCATGTAGATCTCCTCAGAGAGATCACCGTGAAGAAATGCATTCTTCACGTCCATCTGATGGGATTCCCATCCTTTGGTTTCCGTAATGGCAAGTGCCAATCATATGGAGTCCATATTCACTACTGGAGTGAAAGTCTCATCATAGTCAATACCATGAACCTGCTGAAAGCCTTTGGAGACAAGCCTGGCTTTTTATCTGCTAATCTGTCCATCCACTATTCTCTTGGTCCTGTAGTCCCATCTGCATCTGATAAGTTTCCTTCTAGAAGGAAGGGGAACCAAATCCAAAGTCTGGTTCTCGAGGAGGGAGTTGTACTCCTCCTGCATGGCGGATTCCCAAAATGTATTTCTAGCAGCCTCACCATAAGACTGTGGATCTAAAGACTAAACCAATAAAAGATGCCTGGAAGGCAATGGTTCATTGGCAGTGAGTGAAACAGAAGGCTCCTCAAAATCATATCGATTCCTCCTAGTATCGACTGGATCACCAATGAGATCCCCTGCATCCTGAAGAGTAATATGTGCCCACTTGGGCCTTTGCTTTGGCTCTGCAACTGCATCTGGATTCTCTGACTCTGCATATGACTATACTGACTCTAAATATGAATCTAAATCATATGCTTCCTCTAAATCAAAGATATCTTCTGAAGAAGAGTCAACATCTGCATGCTCATCATCTCGGAAAGGTGGAAGAGTGAAGGTGTCTGCATGCAGCTGCTGAGGTACATGAGAGACACTTTCCTTGAATTGGACACTATGCTCAATGATGAGCCAGTCCGAGGAAAGATCAATAAGTCTATATCCCTTAACACTGTCGGCTTATCCAACAAAAATGAACTCATTTCTCTGTGAATCAAGTGCCTTCCTCTTTTTAGAGGGAATCCTAGCCCATGCACGTGAACTGAAAATACGAAAGTGGGTCACTTTCGGTTTGAAGCGGCTCCAAGCCTCATAGGGGGTCTTATCCTTGACAAATATATGGGGAGATATGTTTTGGATGTATGTTGCATGGTTAAGTGCTTCAGCCCATAGTCTATGTGGTAGTGACTTTGCATGCAGCATGCAAGATGCCATCTCCTTTAGAGATCGGTTTTTCCGCTCAACAACTCTGTTTTGCTGCGGAGTATAGGGAACTGTATGTTGCAATTGAATCCCTGCCTCATGGAAACTATTATGGATCTCATGATTTACATACTCTCCCCCATTATCAGTTTAGAGGACTTTGATCTTCTTTCCGTACTGTGTCTCAACTAGGGCTTTGAAATCTTTGAGGTTTTGAAAGACCTCGGATTGTTTCCTGAGAAAGTAGATCCAAGTAAAACGTGAGAAATCATCAATAAAAATGAGAATAAACCTTTCTTTTTTGATGGATGGATGTGGAAAAGGACCCATGAGGTCACTGTGGATTAGATCTAAAGGTGCAAAGGCTCTCTGAGACTTTCCCTTATCGAATTTCTCTTGAGGGTGTTTCCTGAGAACACATCCCTCACACACTCCCTTGGAGAAATGGATGTCTGGTAGACCATCAACCAATTTGTGCTTGCTAAGACGTTCCATGTATCTAAAATTTCAAATGTCGAAACCTTTCGTGCCATATCCTACTACTTTCATCGACATGAGTAAGGAGTAAAGTAGAATCAGTTTCAACGAATTCATAAAAAGTATACAATCTGGACTGATGATTTACCTCACCGGTAGCATCCCTAGAGTTGGTTTTCATGTCGTATATGTCCATGGAATTTGGTGTGAATATGACTTTATTTCCGGTGTTGGAATTCGTCATTTGATACACAGAGAGAAGGTTGATAGAAATCTTGGGAACATGCATCACATTCTCGAAGCTTTCGTTGGTGAGTTCAATCCTTCCTTTGACAGTGACTTCGGCAAAAGAGTTGTCCCCCATCAGAATAGGAGGAACTTTGCATGCATCCAATGAAGAATATATTTCTTCTGATGCATCCATATGATGTGATGCTCGTGAATCAACAAGGATCCAAGCATCGGGAGAGGAGTTGATGGCAATTAAGGCATGGCTAGAATTTCCTTTATTGGAATTCAGATCTTCTAGCTTCTTCTTCTTGTCACCCTCGAGAATGCGATCTCCAAGGTTTTTTTTCTGAAGTATTTGAGACATCAGATCTATTTTTTTTTGCATGAATGTGGATTCCGAATGGAATCCCTTTTGATAGTATGTGCATTTCTCTCCTTTTCGTCCCTTTTCCCCTTTGGATCCAGAGGCATCAGTGAAGGGTTTTGTGTACCCTTCCTTCTTCAGATGTGCATGAGCTTTTTGTTTATCTTTGCCTTTAGATTTCTTATATTTGTGGCTGCCATATTTCACAGTGAGTGCATGTGCCTTTGGACCTTTGATTTGGCCCATGTTAATGAGCTTGGTTTTCTCTTGTGTCAGGGATTCGATAAAGTAATCAAGAGAAGGCATCTTCCAGGTGGCTCTAGAGGGGAATCTGACAGTATGGAATGTAGATATGAATACATAGAATTTAGGACCAATCTTGGAGAGAATGGTGAGAACCATTTGTTTCTCCTCCTTTGATTTATCAACCCCGCAAGCTTTGAGTTGCGACAATAAATCCTTGAATTTTGTAAAGAAATCTTGGATATTGTCGAAGTTTTTTGGATCCAATGTGAGCAGATCCACCTCCAACATGTGTCCCCTCAACTCATCCTGTTTTCCAAAGAGCCCTTCCAAGATGGTCCAAGCTTGATTGGGAGTCTTACAGGAAGATATGTGAAAAAGGAGATCGAGAGAAATAAGACTGCAAATTGTTCTGAGTGCCTCATCCATGCGATTTAAATACTTGTATTTTTCTATGGATGACGTAGGTTTTGTATCTGTATTCAAGGTTAACCTATAAAACCCTTTGGTTTGGATATGTATGGTTTTTTTCTCCTTCCATGCAAAATAGTTGTAAGGTGTAAGAATGAATTCTTTTTGGGAATCCATCTTTCTGTTGTCTTCAATATTTTGTATCTGCAAAAAAAATTGGTGTAGCTTTTGCTTAGCAGTCCGTCGGCTCTGATACCATGTAAATGTGTTGAAAATGCACATAATAGATCTAGCTAAACAATAATACTCACATTTGCAGAGATAATTGGAGAAAGAAGAAGAAGGAGAGAAAGAATGAAAGAATTTTCATTAATCGTTGTGAATAATGAATAATTTACACATGATATACTCTGTATATCTCAATGAGTGTGCACTGGAGGTGAAGCAATGTGCCATAGTGGTGGTATAGAGTGATCTAGACACACGCTAGCAGTTATGGGAGTGAACTTCCACCTATTCTATTCTCTCGGGCAGTTACGGGAGTGAACTACCACCTAGTTGAGTTAACTAGTAAACTAGTCTTCAGTTAACTAACTAACCATGGAGTAGTGAGGAGTTAACTCAGGGAATCAAGGCTAATGCGTCAGTTTGGTGATAATCCCAAGGAAAGGTCGAATTATTATGGTGATTATCCCAATGTTACATGGTGTTAAAACCAATGCAACATCTAAACTCAACTCAACTAGTCAAACTGAAGTGTCAATTGAAAGAGAATATTCTCTAGGTGGAATATTCTCCCCTAAAATATAGGAGATTGGATAATGACTAATTGTGACTAAAAAATAAGTAAAAACCTTAGGAAAAAGAAATCCTAGGTGTGTGTGAAGTAATTCCAATAGAAACAAGACAATAATATCTCCTAGAGGAGAATAATGAGTACATATCTAGAATCAAAAAAATTTAAGGATTGTTTTCACAGCAACAATGCCTACTTGTAATGTAGAAAACTTAGAAATGTAGGTTAGAGGAATGATAATTAAAACAATCAAAACTGGAGTCTTCACTTCCAGTGTGTTGTTCCTCTGAATGCATTGAGATCCCTCTGGATCCACGATTTCAGCAAAGGTTCCTTCCTCCTGCAAGTACCCTCGTAAAAATGATACAAATAATATATACAAGTGAATACTTGAGAGTGTTGATATGATTTCTCCAATGGAACCTAGATGATCTCTTATCTCTGACATCTTCATGAAGAAGGTAGGAACGATGTCACCTTTTGTCATCCTGATATTTTGAAGCTGGTCGTTCAATGTAAGAGCTTTGAGGGTGTTGTAACTCTAAAACATATTCTTCAATGCTTCATACATTTCATAAGTTGTCTTCATGTTGGAAATACGAGGCAAAATATGATCTCTTACTGAGTAGATGATTATCTTCCTTGCCTTGACGTCATATTCCTTTCGTTCTTCCTTCTCTTCATCGGTAGCTATCTCTAGTAAACCTTTTTGTATCACCCACAATACGTCTTCCTCATCAAGAGTGATCTGAAGTCTTGACTTCTAGGAACTGAAGTTGCTTTATCCATCAAGCCTATCTTCCACCAAGGTTTTGTTCATCGTATTTTCAGATTCTTCACAAACCCTTACCAACTGGGCTAGAAAATATAATGGCTAGGCTAGGCTAGAAAATTTAGGTTTTTTTGGGATTATGACTGCCAACAAAAGCCTTGAAATTCAGAAGAACACTGGTGAGCTGAAAATCTCCTTTAATTAGTTGCAAAAACCTTAAATCGAAATTTCTGCACAAAATTGCGAAACCCTAGAAACCCTAGGGTCAAAAATCCAAAATTCTTGGAATTTCAATATAAATATTGTTGGAGGTGCGCTGAAGGAGTCCATACACTCCCATACAATTTTTAGACCCAACGCTCAAGAATAAAGTGTTGAAACTGAAAAAGAAGGAGGACTGTACAGAATTGCAGAAACCCTAGAAGGTCGTACAAAATTGCTTAAAGGAGGACAACTGGCTTTAATTCTTGTGAAATGGGTTCTTCAAGACCTATGCTCTGATACCATGTTGAATTTTCACTATGTTGGGATGAAGCATGAGGCTTATTTAATTTTAGTCATGTACTTGAACCATAAACAAATGCAGCTACACCATTCATAATTACTGCAAAAAGAAAGATCACAAGAAGAAATACCATGCACAAGAACACAATAAATATCCTGGTAAAACCCTTCTAAACAAGGGAGAAAAACCCAACAATAATTTTCTATATTCTCAAGAGAAGATCCTCCAACCATAAAACCCTAATGCACACAAGAGGGTGCTCTACTACCTTGAAACTTGCACCCAAGAGAGGTGTGCACTTCAGCCTTAGATGTAGGTTTGAAATTTCCAAATGACAAGTGACTTGTGTGTTTCCTCAATGGGGAAATCACCTTTATTTATACTAGATTGGACAGACCAAAAGTGGTGTCTATTGGCACAATAGGGATATTGTGATCAGACCTACAAACCACTGGTATGAAGATATTGTGATCTACCTACAAACCTTGAAGTTCCCTCAACATCTTTCGAGAGATGATCGATGACGTATACAATATCAAGCTAAGAACTACCTTATTGTCGACGACAATTTGTATCATTGAGGCGTAGATAATATCTTGCGTTGTTTCTTGATTCACGGAGAGGTTGAGTCTGTCCTTAATGATTGTAACAGTGGGGCTTGTGGTGGTCATCTATTCGGGCTTGCGAGATCTCATAAGATATTGTGAGTTGGTTATTTTTGGCCGTCTATTTTTAAAGATTATGTCGATGCTTTCAAGAAGTGTCACTGATTCTAGGTGTTCACTCGGAAGATACGCTTGCATCCAACCCCTCTTCACCCGGTCATTACAATCGGTCCCTTCACCATGTGGGGGGTGGATTTTGTGGATTGCAACCCAACTTCGGCTGGGGGTCATCATCATATTATCGTGGTCATATACTACTTTACTAAGCGGGTTGAGGCCATGCCTGCAATTAAATATGATGGTAAGACTGTTGCATTGTTTGTGTTCAATCAAATTATAGCCAGGTTCGGAATTTCGAGTGACATTATCATTGATCATGGAAATCTCTTTTAGAACTAAATGATGAAAGAATTAGCATTGAAACTAGGGTTAAACATGGTCATTCTTCCCCTTACTACCCCCAGGAAAATGGACAAGTGGAGGCCGTGAACAAGTCTCTCAAGACCATTTTGTAGAAAACTGACATCCAGAGCAAATCTAACTGGCATAATCATGCTTTACCCTGCTCTTTGGGCATATTGAACCTCGGTTAAAACTTCCACCGATTTTTATCCTTTCTAGTTAGTACATGGTGTGGAGTCGATCCTACCTATTGAATGAAAAATCCCTTCTCTTAGATTGGCAGTTAAGCTACTACCTGAAACTTATGATCTCAAACAACGCCTTGTACACCTAGAAATCCTAGATGAGTAGTGTTGAGATGACTCTACGACTATCGAAGCGGATAAATGATGTGTCAAGGTCCAGTATGATAAATATGTATGTCCTTGACAGTACGTTGAGGGAGACTTGGTCCTCTTGTGTGACCAAGCCAAAGAATCACTGGGGGTAGGCAAGTTCAACCCATTGTGGCACGCTCCTTATATCGTGCAATGGGTCTTAGAAAAAGGAGCCTACGAATTAGAATATTATGAAGGGGATATGTTGGTTCAGCCCAGGAATGGAATCTACTTGAAAATATATTACGCTTGAACCCAAAGCTTGTGCATAACTCTTTGTATACTAATGTATTTTAGTATATATATCTTCTCCCCTTTTCATCATCGGTTTGCTTATTGAGTTTTCCCTTGGTTGGTAGATGTCAATGGAGTCTTCGGTCTACTTAGGATTCACCGTTGGGGCTAGTCGTCATGCAAAGAACTTGACTTCCACGGCTTGGGTTGTTTACTCACCCGAGGGTCAATTGGTTTCTTCAGGTGGTGTTTGCCTAGGTCCATCAACGAATAATGTGGCTGAATATAGCATTGTTATACAGCTTTTGCGCGATGCCATTTCACATGGTATTCGTTCTTTATAAGTTTTCATGGACTCCCATTTAGTAGTATGTCAATTTAATGACAGTTACTATGTGTGAGACCCTACTCTACTCCGACGATTCCTATGGGTATGAATTTTGGAAAGACATTTTGATTTTATTACTTATCATCACATACCTAGAAGTTCTAATTATGTATTTGATGCATACACTAATTATGTTTTAGATTGGAATTTGTCACATAACTAAAGAAAAGAAAACACATTCACCAATGTACACATTGTAATAGAAATAAAGCCAAAGACCAATGTTTTTTATATTTCATCTCTCCAAAAATATGGTGTTATAGTACAAAATTGGGGCTCACACCCTCAAAATACATATACATCCAATCAATACAATAACCATGACATCTACACTTATGGCGCTGGATGTGTTTCATCATAGGATAGTATGACAGTCCTTTCCGCTAATTGTTTTCTCAACTCCCTAATCTCCTGGTACAACTCAACGATAGTGAGTTGCGCTTTCTTTAGCTATTGCGATGATTCATAGATATCCATGCTTTCAGAGTCTAACATTCTCTGTCTATTGCAGTCTTCTCGGCTTGAACCTTCACCAAGTTCCAGCCCAACAACACACATGAGCAACTTCTCAACAACTGATTTGGCGCGTGGTTCGCTCAGAGATTGGGACTCCCTGGGCTCTCTATTCTTCCTTGGCCTGTCTCTTTTCTGGGGTGTTGTCTATTGGGGGGATGAGACTTCCACTGTCTTTACTTTTTCTGCATCCCTTTCTATTCTTGCCTCTATGCTGTGAGATGTTTCTTTTCCCGTGGGTAGAAGGGGATCTCCTTTGGGGTCCCTGGGGATGTCGATCGAAAGCATAAAATAATCTCATCTCTTTCCCCAATGCCATAATTCCTTAACTATCAACAATTTTATTAGTGAGATATGGGATAAGTTCTTCTTTGACTGGTCTGCTTCAGCTTGGATGTTATCTACCATTCGTCCTAGACTTTGGTGCAAGAAGAAAGGAAACTTTAATGACCTCTTTCCTGTGAAATGCATCAACAATTTGATGTGATGTGGGTGTATTATGTCAGACCTTCTTTCACAGGTGAAATACTTTTTGATCTCCTTCAATATTTTCTAAAAAGGCTTCCGTAGATACCAACTTGGAACACCCATTTCAATTTTCCCATTTAGGCAGTCAGGTTTAATGAATTCTTCATAGCATAGCACGTCCAAAGGCATTCCCTTAGACCACCTTTCACCACGTGGAGGGATATTCGTTGCGACTGACAGATTTTCCTCTGTCACCCAGAAAGTGATTCCTGCAATAACCGCGCGGAACCTGTTAAATCTAAGCGTGAACTATTCCGCCAGTTTCACATTGTATCCTTGGATTTTCTTGCAATAGAGCATGCATCCAACCTGTTCAAAATATGATCTAACATTCAGATATTCATTTATCCATGCTAAGTCTTAAGGCTTGGACCTTACAGTTCTTCCACTCCGCGCCCCTTTCCTTATGTTTTGGGATGTCCTCATGGTGCAATGCATGTTTTATTTGTGCGCTCAGTAGTGAATATGACACCCCCTTCGTGTAGAAAATGGTTAAGGATATTCTTAGCCCAGACCCAACAGAGGGGAGGTAGAGGAACTTCGCGTGATAAGCGAGAATGTGTTTGGGAATTCACTGCGCGACCCCCATGTGCCATGAATACTCTTAGTGCGGGAATGAGTTGATGTTGTGACAATGACGATGACATGCTCGTCGCAGTAGGACAACGCGAAAGAGAATTTGGGCATGAAAAAAACTCGAAGGATGAGGGGATGACCTTGAGAGGACTTGTCATMTAATAGACTAACTTGTGACCAACTCCGATAGGATTCAAACCATGATTTAAGATGGAAAAAATGTGACAATATTGATTGACCCGATTTACGACATAGTTGATGGAAATCGACTTCCCCGCAGCGAGAAACTCAAGGCTTGTAGGAAAAGTTACATATGACGCATAAGCTCAACTGGTAAATAAAATACCTGCAGAATGACTGGAATTTATAACTGAATGGGTGAGGGATGTAATCATGACATGGGCCACTAAATCCATGGTGACAAGAAGTTTTGAAGCAAGCCGAATATTTTGTGCAACACATTCGCATGACGGGTACACTTTGGAGTATGTAAAGTATAGATGATAGGAGCTGCAGAGTAAACGTGATATGAGCACCATGATTTCTTTTATTTTTTGACTTCATAATGAGGTGATGATGGTCACTATATCTTCCAACATGACACTTATTCTAACAACTTGCTTCGACCTTTGGCACATAAAATCCTCCCTTCTAACAGGACCCAACCTTTTGGGAAAATAACTTTACCATTTACACATGTTTGATTTATGATGCCCTTTCCTGACTCCAAGAGCCAAACCAACCACTTTCTGACTTTGACCCATTCATTGATCGGTACCTGACCTCACACGCTTTGACACATAGACCATGACTCACCTGAGACCGACTCTAATTGAAAAAATGACAGCGCTAACAAAACCTTAAAAAAAAGTTGGGTTTGATTCCTTTGGAATGAGAGTCAAGAAGGAGGAATTGTTGTTACCTCCCACTTTATTATTTATTAAAGTATAATTTAACGTTCATTTCAAGTAAAACTTGATAATTTACCAGCAAGCATGATAAAAGTGAATTGTAAAGCCATTTGGCCCTGGTGCTTTTTCTAGTTCGAACCCCCAAACTGCTTTATATACTTCTTCCTCTTAGATTAGAGTCACAATATATTCCTCTAAGACTAATGTTGGTAGGTGTTGTAGGAGATCTTATGAATGTTTGGGGTGTGCCTTTTCCTCCTTTGTATAAAGGTCCTTAAAATGTGCTCAGTTGCCTGGTTTATTGTAGTGAATTCCTTTAGCGGAGTTCAGTCCTCCAAGTTGATTTCTCTTACTGTATTTTTATGCCTCTTGGATTTTTCTTTTTTATGAAAAAATGATGTATTTTTGTTTCTTTCTTGCAACCATAAGATGCGATATTTTCTCCACTCCTCTTCTTCCTTACGATATATTGCATGCAATTTTTTATTTAGTTCTCTTTCCTCTACTATTATTTTTTCTATGATCTCTTGTGTTTCCATATCTTTTTGTATAATTTCTTGTTGGTTTTGATATTGCTTTCTTTCTTGATCTGGAAGAAGATATGATAGTTTGAACCATTTTTTTAATTCCTATTTGACTACTTTTAGTTTTGACTCCCAAACAAAGGACGAGGATTTTAGAATTTGTTGATTCCAAGTTGCGGCTATTATTTTCATCACATCAATGTCCTCAATCCAAAGAGGATTAAATATGAAAGGTATAGAGCCTAGATTTTGTTCATATTTAAATAAAATCTTTATGGATTTATGATTAGAGATTCTCAAGGAAATGATTTTGGAGGAAATTACTCGAAACCCCAGGAAGAAATCATGATGAATGAATAACATGCCTAACCTTTTAGTGATATGGCCATGTCTAATCCTTATGTTATTCCTAGTGTACTTTCCTTTTATCATCGTGACATAAACCATGTCCCATTCTGATATTAAATCCTCTAGATTCTCTCTCATGGGATCCATGATTATACTGCCTCCTCTCTTCTCTTTATTTGTTAGGATTGTGTTAAAATATCTGCTACTATATTTTATTTATCCATTACATTATTCTTTTGATTATGTAATGATTCCCATCATTCTACGTTTTCCATGTATTAAATACACATGTAAACATTGAATAAATAAAATAACATACTTGTTCCTATATCCTGGAATCTTGTTAATATCCAGTGTTGCAAACAATATGATGTCTCTAATGCAACTAGTGTTCGGTCCCAAATGATGCAAATTCCTCTTGAATCTCCTCTAGTATTGATTGTAATGACTTCACAAGTTCTGCATTGTTGCTTAGTTACACTCAAAATTTCCTAATAAACAAGTTTTGTTTTCTGGATAAGGACTATAGATGGATTTTCTGCCCTTATTAAATCTCTCAGGGCTTCTACTTTGACTTTTCTTCCCAACCCTCTACAGTTCCATGGGACCACTATCATTATTAACTATTGGGGTTTTTGGGTCATCCCCTGGGATTTTCGGCGGAGGAAAAATTTCATGCTCCTTTTTCCTTCTTTCTTTCCACCCCCACCTATGACAAGTTCAAGGGTTTGTTGTGTACCCATGGATATTTCTCTATTTTCTTCTTCTTCCCTTTTCACTTTCATCATTTTCCTTCCTTTTTTTTTTGTCAGCATTTCTATAGTTTTTTCTTCCTCCTCTGATTGTTGCTATGTCTTCTTTCTTGTTAATACCCCAGTTGATTGTGTGAGTTTTTTCTCCACCAGATGATAAACTTCTTCTTGCCCATATATTTCTTCATCTTCCTCCAGGCCTTTCATAAATTGTCCCTGACTATCTGGAAAATGAAAAGGCTGGAAAGTTTGAGGGACCAAAATTTTTTCTAAAGGATTTAATTAAATATATTTTTTCCATATTTTCTATCATTTCCTTGAATAACATTTCAAATTGGTCAAAGGTAGGTGATGAACTTGTTTCCTATTGCTACAATGAAAATTGAGAATGTTTTACGTGTGAGTTCCCTTTCTTGGTGTTAATATATGTAGTTCTAGGGGGTTGCTTGGATGTGGATGACACTAAGTTCTTTGGAGCCCTTTTGTTTGTATGAATTTTTCTCTTTATTGTTTTCCATACTTGTCCTTTGTCATGAGTGACTTGCGACTATGCATGGTTATTCTTCCAATATTTTGCAAAATGTGCGTATTCATGGAATTTTTTTCACTTAAATGGAAATTGTTCCTAGTCCAGCTATTGCACATGGGTCCAATTGTCTAGAGTGAGATGAACAACTTCTGAAAATCCTTTCTCCAAGTCTAATTCAAAACAAATATGAGCACAAATTATATTTTGGTTCATATTTATCTATATATTTCCCTATCGAGTTCCCAATGCTTTGTAATGCCTTATCTCCCTAGCAATGAAGGGGTAAATGGGGTAGGTGGACCCATATAGGAACAACATATGTAATTTATGATTCTAGGTCTAAGTTAGGGTTCCACTTGTTTAAATACATACCTCAAGTTCCTAGGAAGTATGGGCCTCTTTGGAATATTATATCTCACTCCTCTTTGAACTGAAATAGGAAAGCAAAAATCATCCTTGCTAAAGAAGAAGTGATTCAACCTTGCTTTGATGTGGGGATACTAGATTCTTTGCAATTAGTTCTCAATCATATGTGGGGAGGGCCAGATTCCTGTGAACTTCCCTATCAATATCTTCTCTACTAGGGACAAAGATTTATGCATGGGCTTGCTAGTGGGAAGATAAACCTCTAGGACTATATAAATTTTCTTGACAAACCTGGTTGGAATTGATTTGGTAGGTTCTTTCCTCGATGTGGTAACTAATGTTCTGAATGTTGTCACATTCAAGAGGAGTAGGAGAGCCTCCTCTTGACATCCTTGATAGGCTGAAGTAAGGTTTCAATAACTAGGGTTTTGGGCCATACACAGTCTCCAAACACTTACATAATTTCTTATACAATTCTTACATATTCAACCACTTCTTAACTAGATTGGAATTCTCTCAACTATCTAAATATTAATATTCAACTTGGGAATAAATATTGTTGAAAAAAATCTCAAATCCAATTAATACTCAACAACCTCCTAAAACTTAGAAGAATATTACTTAAGTAGACACACATTTTATTTACACAATAACAAATAATTCAAGGAAAACACCACACTAATTGTTTACACAATCTCATAAGATGACTAGAATAAAATAATACTATACTAATGACTAATGATCCCTATAAATGTGTGCAATCATGCATCTTGGACACTCCACCAATCTCAAATGCTTCATCTTAGCCACTCCATTTTCCCAAGACAATAAGGAGTTTCCTTTTACTGGGATAAACTAGCATGTTCACAAAACTCAATAAAATATTGTGAGAAACTTTCCACCATCATTACTTCTCAACACCTTGATGTGTATATCGATCTAATTTTTAAATTCTTTGAACTCTTTGAACACATTAAACACCTATGATTTCTCTAGTAAGAAATACACGAGTTTTCCTTGAATTCCCATGAACAAACATGAGGGTACTTCATGCATCCTTTTGAAATTATTTATATTGTGCTACAAACCTTTGTGCATATTATGTTAAGTAATCCATCAACTTGTCCCTTCAATCAGATTCATAATATTTTTTTCTTATGTTGCTTCTCCTTGACAAAACTATAACAAAATCCCAATATGAATCCACCATTAAAACTATTTTTTCCTTAACCAACCTATTCGTCCTTTCAAATTTCCTAGCACCATGATGTCCCAATATTTGATGCCATAACATGAGCTTATTTTCAATTTCAACCACCCAAGTTCCTTCTTGAAACCCCCTAGTCAGTGTCTTCCCATGTCTATGCAACATGCATTTAGCTTTTGTCAAAAACCATTGCAACATCAACATCCATCATATTTCTCATTGATAACAAGTTCTTTGTCATGTCTATCACACATAGGATGTCTTAAATTTCCTTTACTTTGTTGGATGCAACCTTATCATTAACATTGCTTTTCATAATTTGACATTTATGCAACCATTGTTTCCCATAAAAATTTCCCCCTTTTCTTTATATTCTTGTACGAGAATTACTAGCAAGACAAAGTATTGTTGGGATGCCTTGGTGTAGATCAACCAACAATGTTGGAACTCACCTACAAAGACAAATTTCAAAGCCACAAATGCCTTACCTAGTCAACCGCTATCATTTATATTGTTTGATTGAGAAATATTCTTACCCTTTAGCTTATTTCATGGCACTAGTTCATTATATATTATTTCCTTCAATAGACATAGCACACTCTCTCTTTTATTCTAGTAATTATTAATCCTACCAAATAACCAATATCTAAATTCCAAAAATTACAACATTTAGACCCTTCTTTAGAGTCTCTCATGGTGTGTCACTTTATCTCTTCTTGTAGCGATCCTCTTTCCAATTTATTGATGTCCATAGATACTATCATTCTTTAAATAAATATGGCAATAGTTTCCCATGAGCATGTCAAAATATCAAGTATGGTTTCAATGTGCTCTTCCTTAGATATTTTCACTTGTTGAAGCCAACTACTCGATCATCGCCTACATATGGTCTAAATGTGCAATTATTAGCATTCCATTTACCTTATTAACACAATTATAATTGTTCCACAAGCACCGCATGTTTACAACAATCTCTTTCAAAAATATAAACATAGGAGCCTATTATACTTCTTTCATCCACTTGAAGCCATGCAAGAGTTAGGATGATAACTAATAGGGCTCTCTTATCCCTCATCTTCCAATCTATCACACTCATACTAGTATATTTCTCCTTTGCATTCATGAACCAAAATTCCTTTTTAAGGTGATATGGCTTCATTTTGATCTTCTAAATTTCAAAAAATTTCCATGTAAACTCTTAATCATCCTAATATTTTTCATTTCCAATGTGAATTGCACTACTCCCATTGGATTTCACGAGTCCCACTTAATTTCCATTCTCCAACTTGATTACCTAGATCACCAAGAGAACTACCCACTTTGCATTTTGGGCTTTGATATCATTTGTTGGAGAAACATATATTTGATGCCAATTATTGGTGCAATATTAACGTTGATAGAAATTTCTCTTGCAAATCTAAAAAAAATTCGATAAGTAAAATATTACATTCAAGGTACACAAGTAGACAATATCACCTCAACTAAACTTGGAATGCATTTATAAATGTTTGTAGAAACCAAATGACCCTTAAACCATTATAAGAGTACCCACACGTGGGAATGGAATAGATTTGCAACACTTCCATAGTCATTCTGCATATTGATTGTGACACTTTTCCTTCTCAATCATACTTAGATGTTGCACTTAAGAATAGGAAACACAAAAGAGGAAAATCAGTGATGCTTCCATCTAAAGTTGATATACAAGTATGTGAGCTAGTGCAAGGGAATACCATCACTATTCTATGTCATTTGGATTTCAGTGATCCAACCCACCAAACTTATATCTATATGAAACTATCCTATAGCCTAAATTAACTTATAAGAACCATTTAAAACCAATCCACTATCAATCCACTATCATTGCACTTTGTGATCTCACATTTGATTTTCACAAAAAATTGCCAAGTTTCCAATTAGTATTCCATTTAGATAATCAATGAGACCATCAAAAGTTCCTTTGACCATATTACTTCATGCATTCTTTGTGAAAAATACACAATTTTTCCTTGAACACTTATTCTTATGAAAAAACATGTGGGTACTTCATGTCTCCTTTTGATATTGTTTACATTAGGCCACCCACCTATGTGTGTGTTATGTTAAGCAATCCATTGAATTTACTCTTTGATCAAACTCAAAAGAATTCTTTATGATTTTGCTTCTTTTCGACATAGAAATAACAAAATCCCAATGTGACTCCACCGCTAAAACCATCAATTCCTTTAACCATATTACTTGTCCTCTCAAATTTCCTAGCATCACAATGTCCCAATATTTGATGCCGCAATATGAGATTATTGTCGACTTTGACCACTCAAGTGCTCCCTGGTATCTATCTCCAACATTGATACTTGAACTTAAATGTTAATACTTATTATACAATTGCCAATTCATTGGTTAAAAATTTCCTTCTTGAGTTTCCCTAGCAAGCATAGTCCCATTCCTATGCCACATGCATTTATCCTTTAATAAAATCCTTGCAACGTCAACATTTGTCATCTTTATCATTGACAACAAGTTCTTTTCCATATCTATCACATGTAGCACATTGTAAATTGGATTTACTTTGTTGTTTTGCAACCTTATCATTAACATTGTTTTGCAACATTTCACGCTTATACAACCATTGTTTCCTATAAACACTTTTTGGTTTCCTATAGGTTCTTGTACTCAAAGAACCACTCACAACACAAAGTGTTGTTGGAATCCCCTAGAGTAGATCTACCGACAATGTTGGATATCACCTATTAGCGTCGTTATTTTTTCAGTTAGAGTCAGTCTTGGTCGAGTCATGGTCCGTGTGTCAAAGTGTGTGAGGTCAAGTACCGAACAAAAAATGATTTGAAGTCAGCAAGTGGCCATTTTGGCCCTTGGAGTCGGTAAGGGATGTCAAAATCAAACACATGTTAGTGGTAAAGGTATTTTCCCAAAAGTTCGAGTCCTGTCAAAAGAGGAAGTTTACGTGCCAAAGGTCGAGGCAAGTTGTTAAAATAGGAGTCACATAGGCAGATGAAACGACCATCATCAAATCATTATGAATTTAGAAAGGATGATAAATCATGACGCTCATATTATGTATACTCTGCAACTCTTATGGGTTGTACTTTACACACTCCAAAGTGTACCCATCATGCGGATGTGTTGCGCAAATATTCGGCCTGCTTTGAAACCTCTAGTCACCATGGATTCAGTGTCATATGTCATAATTCCATCTCGCCCTCTTAGTTATAAATGTCAGTTTCACTGCATGTATTCTATTCACCAACCAAGTTTATGCACTATCTGTAATTTTTCCCGCAAGCCCTGAATTTCTCGCTATGGGAAGGTTGATTGTCATCAACTGTGTCACAAACTTGGGTCGATCAAGATTACCATTTTGGGTCCATGCTAAAGCTACCATGCACATAGAACAAACATGCATTGAACCATGGCAACATCCCAGAACATAAGGAAAGGGGAGCAAAGTGGTAGAAATGTGGGGCCTGAACCTCAGAAACTGACAGTGGTAAATGAAGATCTGGATGTCAGAGCATCTTTTGAACAGGTCGGATGCATGTTCTATTGTAAGAAAATCAAGGGATTCAACATGAAACTAGCAGAACAGTTTGCACTCAAATTCAACGGATTCCGCACAGTAATTTCAAGAATCACATTCCAGGTGATGGAGGAAACTCTGTTAGCTGCAATGGAGATCCCTCCACGCGGTGAAAGGTGGTCTAAAGGCATGCCTTTGAACATGCTATGCTATGAGGAATTCATAAAACCAGGTTGTTTAAATGGGAAATTCGAAGTGGGCGTTCCAAGTCGATGTCTACAGGAGCCTTTTTGAAATCTCCTGAGGGAGATTATAAAATACTTCATCTGTGAAGGAAGGTCTAACAAAATACACCCACATCATGTCAGATTGTTGATGCATTTCACAGGGAGGAGACCGTTGAACCTGTATTTCTTCTTGCACCAAAGCCTCTGAGAAATGGTAGGAAACGTCCAAGATGAAGTGAACCAGCTGAAGAAGAAACTATCTCACGTCTCACTAATCAAAATGTTGATAGTTGAGGAGTTGAGGCAATTGGGAAAAAGATTGGATTTTTTTCTACTCGCAGTCAACATCCCTAGGGACCCCAAAGGAGATACCCCTCTACCCATGAGAAAAGAAACATCTCACCACATGGAGGCAGAAATAGTAAGGGTTGTGGAGGAAGGAAAGACATTGGAATCCCTATCCCCTCAACAGTCGATACCCCAGAAGAGGGGCAGGCCAAGGAAGAACAAAGAGACTGGAGAGGCCCAATCCCGAGCGAACCATGCACAAATTCAACCACCGAAGAGTTACTCATGCGCACCATTTATCTAGAACCTATCGAAGGTCCAATTTGAGAAACCTATGGCAGACGGAGAAGGCTATACATTGAAGGAATGTATATTCGTGAACCGTGACAGCAGTTGATGAAAGCGCAACTCTCTATTGTTGATTTGTACCATGAGAACAGGGAGCTGAGAAAATGGTTAGCGGAAAATACCCTCGAGGCATCAACATCACATGGCCAAGATGGAAACACAACTTGGCTCAACATGCACCTCAGGGAAGCACAAGACAGAATCATCTAGCTACGTGAAGCACAGAGGATGTGAGAAGAGATAATTGCAGAGCACTTCAAGGAATGTGGACCGACCATGGAAAATGTTCACACGCCTCTAGACAACGTCCAAAATAGGCTGAAAGGGAACGAGGTTTTGCAAATACAAGTAAATAATATGAAAAGGCGCAACTGGTCTCTCAGGAGAACACTTCGAATATCAAAACTGTAGGCAGGGCCAAAGGCATAATTGACCAACTCCTTTTTGTCTTCTCAAACATGGCGCAGATTGTTTCTCCCCGTGTCCTATTTCCTGCTGAGAAGTAGGGAATTTTACAAGTACCTGTGCGGAGAACATATGACATGCAATGCTGGAAACCCACCTATTACAAAGGACAATTGTAGGTTGGACACATGACCATTTGAAGAAAAGCATTGTCCCCTGAATGGTGTTGTCATCTTGGAAACACCTGTGACAGTTCACGATTACTTGCCACATGCACTCTCCAACAAATGATCGTGTGACAACAATCATGTCCATTACACCTGGTGATAAGAGTATGAAAAATCGCTTGATCTTCCAGATAGCATGTCGAAGGAGAAGCATCAACACATTACTCCTTAACTATGAAATATCGTTGATGATTGAACTGCCATGGAAAAGACGTCGGCTACTGTATGATTGGGTACAATCATTTTCTATTCTTAGTAAATTTCCATACGAAGGATCATCTAGCAAAGAATAGTCAGAGGCTAATCTCTAGGGATAGTAGTTGGAGGGAACGACATCCCAAGCAGCGCACCCTTGTCTATATATTTCATCTTTTCAATGTAAACCAAGTTGGTTGGCAAAATAATGTAGACAGTGACTATTGAATGTATCTTTTGAACTCGATTGAAGTTTAATGCAAAGGTCCTGAAACTTTGACGAAAATATTCTAATGGTAGTGGTTTGATGTATTGTAACCTCTCTTTATGTACATGATTCTTGTGTTCTTTATATTCATATATACATTCTGCCTAAATCATAACGTTATTCAAGTCTAGAATTCACTGTGCGGTGCTCTATATTTCTCCATTTAGACGTCTGTGTTTTATTCTAAGTGAACTCATAATTCATCTCCAATAGTGCTCTGGGTTGCTTCATGTGTTTTTTCTCTCGCCACACACGACGAATTCGAACTAAAAGACTGTTTCCTACTTAGCCTTTATCCTCTCAAGTATTAGTTACCAAGTCATTTGTTTCTCTCATTTTCTGAAATTTGACTCCATAGCCCAAGGTCTTGCTTTCTCTTTCCAATAGAACCAAAATATTGTATGAAAGTGTTAAATCTAGCCACAGTTTCAAAGCCATAACCTATACAAAGACAAAGTGTCAGAGAGATCCCTCTCTAGGTCGGAAAGGCTAGTTTCCGAACTTAAAGTTGGTTTGTAGGTTTCCTCTGTCATTCATTTTCTCAGCCGAACGAGTTTACAGAGAGCTAACATTTTGGCGTTGTTGTCGGGGACGAAATTGAATAAAAATTTCCCTAGGAGAACAAGTATGTTGAAATAATGTAACTGCAAAGTGTATTCTAATTATTATTGTGGAATTATTCATTACATCAATCCCCATTGCGGATTGATCATGTCGGCTATTGTAAAAGACCAAATCCCCTTTTGCGGATTGGTCAAAACATAATTGTAATAGGCATAATAAGAAGTCAGCCCCAGAATATATTAAAGAGGCCCCAAAATATATTAAAGGTGGTTATAACCACCTATATTGAGAGGTCGGCCCTACCAGTGAAGAGACACTTCCACACGTGCTAGAATTCTATAAATAAGGAGGCTAGCACCTCACTTAGACACACACTCACTTGTTCATTGAGAGACAAGTTTCGAAGTTGCAGTTGGAGAAGAGGGAGAAAGAGAGAGAGGTGCATTCTTGGGAGAGGACTTTCTGTATTTGTTTGAGTTATCTCTTGGCATTGTATTGGCTATCTATAATAAGGAAGTTTTGTTGGGTTTTCTTCCCCTTGAGGGTTTCACAGGATAAATGATGTGTCTCTTGTGATTTTGTATTCCTCAGTGATCATATATTATGCTATTGTTGTCTATTGAAATGAAAAGAACTCTAATAACAGCTTAAACCTTAACATGGTATCAAAGCTAAGTTGAAGAGAGCATCTTTCACAAGAGAAAGTGAAAAACATCACTGTTGTCGTACATGCAAATTAGGGCTTTTTGTTGGTGAAGTATTTTATCCCTAAAACCATCTAGAAAAGTGCTCCCTTCCTCAAGGATCACTTTGGCATCCTCAGTGCAACTTTTGAGTGGCTAGATATTCTAGAAAGTGAAACCCTAGTTTTCACAAAGTACCAGAAAACCAAAGTACCAGAAGTACCAGAAAATCAGAAGCACCAATCTAGAAATTCATAGATCAAGTTTGAGGGGGTAAAAATTGGATTTTCATAAATCTGACTACACCAGCTTACTTGCCTCAACTCAACGCATCTATCCCCTGGATCAGAATTTCAAAATTTGAAGTTTGAAAAAATAGGCTTTCCTCATAAAACCCTAAGTTGTAGTTCCAATTGCAGTTGCAGTATCAATTGTAGTTATAGTACCAGTTGAAGTATCAGCCATAGTACCATTTGCAGTCACCCTTGAAATTTTCAAGAGTTGGTAATGATTACCGCTTCTGCCAGATGGTGCCACTACCTACAAATTCTATCAGAGGTATGTACTCACATATGTTTAAATGGTTAAACTTTAAAGAGTATTTTCAGGATAAGGGATCTCTTGCCATAGATCCAGAAGGATCTCAATATCCAACACATTTAGAAGAATAATGCAACTCAGGTTTGATTATTTTGATATGCATCTATTTGTTATGCCATTATTTTGATCAGTGTTGCATGTTGAAGCTATGATCAAATTATTAGATGGATTAAAGTAGATATCATAGAGTTTATTCTCTAACCTAACCTTCTATCAAGAGAGCATATTTTCCTAGTACAAAAGACAGGTTGAAGAAAACACTTGTCATCTTGAGTAAACGAGACTTGGAAGGAAAGTAGCAGCACACTCAAGGACAAGACTCCAGGTTCCAGGAGAAATATCTTGTGTTAGTTCCAGGTTACCCTGGAGGAATGTTTGATCACAACACTATGAGAATGTTGACCTACTTTCGTATTGTATTCCTTACCTTTAATCTTTGCTTCAGACAAGCTACAAGTGATAGCTCTAAAGGAGCTACTGTGATGATTGTTCGTGCTATTGCTTTATATTATCAAAAGGATATTACTCTTGCTTTTTGTTTTGTTGAACTTGTTCCAGGTCACAAGTAATAACCCTGAGGAAGCTATAATGAATATTGCAGAAGGCAACGTACTAAAGGAGAAACCTTAAAAGAAGCAATCATCATTGGAAAAGAATAAGGTGGCTTGTATAAGCTAAAGGGTCACTCAGAAGCTGCCATAACCCATGCTATTGAGAATCCATGTGAACTTTGGCATAGAATATTAGCTCACATTAACTACAAGGCGCTACCATACGTATGAAAAGAAATCACAGGTCTACCAGAACTCAAGGTTGACCATGAAGGCATGTGCAATGGATGTGCACAAGGGAAACATCAAGAACCCTTTTTTGAAGAGAGACAACAAAGCAGAAGGAGTCTTGGAACTCATTCATTCAGATGTGTGTGGCCCAATGCCATCATCCTCCATTGGTGGGTATGTATACTATGTATCTTTTATTGATGATTATTCTCGTAAGACCTGGGTGTACTTTTTGAAATCAAAAGATGAAGTGTTCAGTAAATTCAAGGAATTCAAAGCCTTGATAGAGAATCTTTCTGAAAGAAAGATCAAGATACTTAGGCCAGATAATGGAGGAGAATACACCTCAAAAGAGTTTGTGAACTTCTGCAAAGATGTTGGGATCAAGAGGGAGCTCACCACTCCCTACAATCCTCAAAAAAACGGTGTGGCAGAAAGAAAGAACAAAACAATAATGGAAGTAGTGAAGACCATGATCCATGATCAAGATCTTCCAATGTGCTTATGGGTAGAAGCAGCAATGACAACAGTATATGTGTAAAACTGATTGCCCCATAGTGCACTTGGGTTCAAGACCCCGAAAGAAATGTTCTCTGGAAAGAAGCCAAAGGTAAGCCATCTAAAAATATTTGGTTGTCTAGTATTTATACATATTCCGAAAGAGAAAAGAAACAAGTTGGACCCTTCAGGAAAGAATGGAATATTTGTGGGATACTGTGAGGTCTCCAAGGCCTTGAGGATTTATATACCAGGTCACCATCACATTGATATCAGCAGGGATGTGACCTTTGATGAAGATGCAGCGCTCAAGAAATCGAGAAGATGTCAGCTTGAAGAAGTATATGAAGAGGAACCCGTAATCCCCAGAGTTGCAAAATTAGTGAGGGAGGTTCTCAGAGCTGTAGAATCAGTGAGGGAAGTTGTAACTTCCCCTGATGAGGAAACTCTAGAAGATCATGACATAGTACAATTTCAAGAACCTCCTTGGATGACGATCTCCCATAAGAGAAAGCCAGCTTGGGCAAGAGAGATTATTCAAGATGGAGAGAAGTATGGTGTTCCCGAAGGAACCATGAGACAGGTGAAGAGACTAAAGCCATTCTTCAATTATACAGCTTTGATGAGTGATCTCCTAGAGAAGGAGCCTACCTACTTTGAAGAAGCCATTCATAAGAGAGAATGGGTAGATGCCATGACAGAGGAGTACCAATCCATAATAAAGAATAATGTATGGGAAATAGTTCCCAGACCGAAGAGTAAGGATGTAGTATCTTCCAAATCGCTCTTCAAAATAAAACATGATGTCGATGGAAGTATTGAGAAACATAAAGCAAGATTTGTAACTCGTGGATTTTCTCAAAAGGAAGGCATTTACTATGAAGAGACATTCACTCTTGTCGCTATATACACTTCGATCAGAACCATCATATCCCTTGCAGCTAAGATGAAGAGGAAGTTACACCAAATGGACGTAAATATGACCTTCCTAAATGGTGTCATCAAAGAAGAAGTGTATATAGAGAAACCTCAAGGATTTGAAGTTGAAGACAGGAAATCTCATGTCTGAAAATTGAAGAAGGCTATGTATGGATTGAAGCAAGCTCCTAGAGCTTGGTATGGTAGGATAGACAGTTTTCTGATGAGCTTGGGATTTACCAAGAGTAAAGAAGATTATAACCTCTACTTCAAGGTTATGAATGATGATCCGGTGATATTGTTGTTGTATGTGGATGACTTATTCTTAACTAGAGAAGAAAATCTCATCACCAAATGTAAGAAGAATATTGCCTTAGAATTTGAGATGAAAGACCTTAGCCTAATACATTATTTCTTAGGCCTTGAGGTATGGCATAGCCCAGAGAGAATATTCCTTAACCAAGGGAAGTATGCAATCGAAATCCTGAAGAGATTCGACATGTTGGAGTGCAAGTTCATCAATACACCCATGGAAGCGAAGCTAAAGCTACCGGTAGACACTTTGTCATAATTGATTGATGCCACATTGTATAGACAGATCATTGGATTGCTAATGTACCTGGCGAACACCAGACTAGATATCTATTTTTCCGTGAACACTTTGAGTCAGTTTCTAGTAGAACCCGGACATGTTCACCTAGTTGTTGCAAAACATGTTATTAGGTACCTTAAAGGTACATTAGATTGTGGTCTCAGCTATGATGGAGATCATGATTTCTCACTGAGTGGATACAGTACTAATTCAGATTGGGCTGGAAGTGTCTCTAACAGGATGAGCACTTCAAGATGTTGTTTCAGTTTGGGATCAGCCATGATCTCATGGCAGAGTAGGAAGCAATCCAACATTGTTCTCAGTACAGCAGAAGCAGAATACATTGTTGTGTGTTCTGCCAGCTGCAAAGCTATATGGATTTGTAAGTTATTGATTGGTCTATTTGACCTAGAGATGGAAGCAACCATGATCCTATGTGACAACCAAAGCTGCATAAAGATGACAGAGAATCATGTGTTCCATGAAAATTCAAAGCACATAGAGATATGATATCATTACATCCATGACATGGTGCAGAGAGGAGCCATAAATCTCCAGTACGTTAGCACAGATGAACAGGTTTCTAATGTGTTGACCAAGCCTCTATCTTGTGTAAAGTTTGAGCACTTTCAAGATAAGCTTGGTATAGTCCGAAATGACCTTCCTCGAAAGGGGGAGTAGTGTTGTGAAGAGATATACCTAGTACTGTGCTTCCAGCTTAACCGTTGTGACGTAAAGCCAGTCTAGTTATTGTGTTGAGATGTGTCTAGTATTGTGCTTCCAGCTTAACCACTATGACGTAAAGCCAGTCTAGTTGTTGTGATGAGATATACCTAGTATTGTGCTTCCAGCTTAACCATTGTGACGTAAATCTAGTCTAGTTATTGTGTTGAGATGTGTTTAGTAATGTGCTTCCAGCTTAACCGCTTTGGCGTAAAGCCAGTCTAGTTGTTGTGTTGAGATGTGCCTAGTACTGTGCTTCCAGCCTAACCATTGTGACGTAAAGAAAGTCTAGTTGTTGTGTTGAGATATTTCTAGCACTTTGCTTCCAACTTAATTGTTGTGACCTAAAGCGATTCTAGTACCTTGCTTCCATATTTATAGTTGTGACAAAAAGAAAGACGAGTATGGTGCTTCCAGCTTTATAGCTATGACAAAAATCAAGACAAGTATTGTGATTTATAGTTGTGATGAAAAGCAAGACGAGTATTGTGCTTCCATATTGATTGTTGTGATGAAAATCAAGATGAGTACTGTGCTTCCATCTTGATAGCTGTGACGTAAATCCAGTCCAGTATTGTGCTTCCAGCTTGATTATTGTGACGAAAAGAAAGACGAGTATTGTGCTTCCATATTGATAGCTATGATGTAAACACAGTCCACTATTATGATTCTAGATTAATTGTTGTATAGTGTGACCAGCCTCGTGTTGTGATGATGATGTATTAGTTTTATACTAATCCATATTGATGCAAATGATGATTTCATTCCTTTGAGAATGACGATGTTGCCGATGAGAAAAACTTCCAATGATTTATATATATGCCAGTCAGTGTTCCAAGATGATATTGATGATGTTGTCCTCTCATCCACCTTATGTTGTTGATGATGTTGTCCTCTCTCTCGCCTGATGCTGTTGAAGAATACCCTTCTTATTAAGGGGGGTGTTGAAATAATGTAACTGCAAAGTGTATTCTAATTATTATTGTGGAATTATTCATTAGATCAATCCCCATTGTGGATTGATCATGTCAGCTATTGTAAAAGACCAAATCCCCTTTTGTGGATTGGTCAAAACATAATTGTAATAGGAAAAATAAGAAGTCGGCCCCAGAATATATTAAAGGTGGTTATAACCACCTAGATCGAGAGGTTGGCCCTGCCAGTGAAGAGACACTTCCACACATGCCAGAATTGTATAAATAAGGGGGATAGTGCCTCACTTAGACACACACTCACTTGTTCATTGAGAGAAAAGTTTCAGAGCTGCAGTTGGAGAAGAGAGAGAGAGAGAGAGAGGTGCATTCTTGGGAGAGGAATTTATGTATTTGTTTGAGTTATCTCTTGGCATTGCATTGGCTATCTATAATAAGGAAGTTCTGTTGGGTTTTCTTCCCCTTGAGGGTTTCCCAGGATAAATGATGTGTCTCTTATGATTGTGTATTTCTCAGTGATCCTATCTTATGTTATTGTTGTCTATTGAAATGCAAAGAACTCTAATAATAGATTAAACCTTAACAGAGTAAAGCTATAGTTTTGACCCCTGAGGGTAACAGTGGGCCAAACATATTAATTGGCTGAAACATTTACCATGGAGACTCCAGTAAAGAGACCAGTAGCCTACAGTAGCACAACTCATAAATCCTGGCTCCAAAGATCGTTTATACCAGAGAAAATCTTGATCTGGACCCTGTAACACCCGTGTATGATCCATAGAAACTTCTGCACATGGAAAAGGAGCAAGAACCAAACCCATTCTATTACCTGGACATAAAATTGTCCTTGACCAAAAATGGTGTACAAAGCATTGACGACCTCGATTTTGACACCATGTTCAAACAAACCTTGTTCAGATATAAATCATAAGACAACTTGGATGATATAGTCTTTGATGAGAAGAGGTTTCAATCTCTGATACCAAAGAAGATCCTAAGAGATTCCATAGTCCACTCAGAACATCCCGCCAATCCCAAATCCCCTTAGAGCAATGGCCGCTAGATTCTCCCCCCTTACCCTGTCAGGCCAACTACATGATTTTCCCCAGAACTACAACCAGAGGATCAAGATGTATGATGCCGAGGGAAACACCTCTTCCCAAAAGAACTTGGATTCGTTCAATGATTTATTTGATCTAGAAGAGGTATACCATGAAGATGCGAAGATGAGGTTGTTAACGCAAAGTCTTTCAAGGAAGTTTAGGAAGTGGTTTAAGGCCCTTCAAGAAACAAGAATCCCCAATGTCACCGCATTTGAAACATCATTCCTCACCATATGGGGAGACAAAAATAATCCTTTGCAACTACTAACGCAATACAACAATATGAAGAGAGCTCCAGAGGAGACGGTGCAAGAGTTCTCGGCCCTTTTCATGAAGTTCTACAAATCAATCCCCACATAAGTCAAGCCACCTCTCAGGGTTGCGCAGCTTCGATATGTCGACTCTTTTGACAACGAATTTCACCTCGCTGCTGAGGGAAAGAAGATATTCTAATTTAGACACCATGATGAGTGACATGATCAAATTCAAAGTGAATCTAATGGGGTTGGGAAATATCAAACAAAACTTCAACAGAGACGGGAAGAAACCCCAAGGAGATGTGTAGCCATCGACTTCTCGACCCTCGGATGACAAGTTTGAATTAATGATGAAGGAAATGGAGAAGCTAATGGAAAATATGTTTGTGGGAAACATGTCCAACGCCCGAGAACAACATGATATCCAACCCAGAAATCATAACCTTAGAAGAGGTTTGGTCCTGTAGATTAGGCAGAGGGAACAAAGAGACTAGGGCGATCAACAAATAAGGCCCCCGTTCCAGAAAAATTACGCGGACGGAGATTTTGATCAGATGATCCAAGATCAAATGCATTGTTGTGACAACATGGACACACACGTTTTCTTGACGAAGGGAGAACACGATCAATACATGAGCAAAAATGATGATATTATGTTGGAGACTGAGGACACATTGTCTTGGGAAACAAAGGAATTCAGGAAGGGCTATCACAATGCCATCATGCAGTTCCAAAAGTAATACAACCTCAAGACCAGAAAGGAATATACAAAACCTTAGCAGACAAATCTCACAAAGGAAACCCAAACATACATCCCTTCCACAAACCGACCAAGGTCGCGACCGAAAAGGGAAAGTCAAAAGAGGAGGTTTTAAGGAAAGCGCCAGAAACAAGCCGAGAGACGAGCGTCAAGGAGGTAGAAAAAGTTTCCCCCCCTTTTAACTTTGAGAATGAAATGGAAAAAATTAAAATCTTTGTCCCTTTCAATGAGATCATAAAGAAAAGAGAATATTAGGATCAAATTATTAAAATGTTAAAGATGGGAGAGACTCCCGACACCCTGAACATCCAGGATGACCACCCTGCCATTTTTTTTGGTCTGCGCGTGGAGGAAACAGGGGATACTGAGGATGTTTCCCCTTTCTATTTCAGCCTCAAGGTCCATGACATGAATTTGCATAACTCCATGATGGATTCAGGTGCATTGCACAATCTCATGCCCAAAGTGGTCATGGACGAGTTAGGTTTGGACATCACCAGGGCCTATAATGATATTTTCTCTTTTGATTCAAAGAAAGTGAAATGTTTGGGTCTGATCAAATATTTGGTTTTGTCACTGTCCCAAATTCCTTCTAAGAATATGGTTATGGATGTGGTTGTGGTCAACATTCCCCCTAAATTTGGCATGCTATTATCCAGGTCATGGGCCACGAAATTGAAGGGAACCCTACAGATGGATATGTCGTATGCCACCATTCCTGTCTTCGACCAAGAGAGATGGTTGTACAGAGAAGTGCTCCTGAAATACATGGTGAGCAATAAGAAACATCCAAACAACCACCCTATCTACTCTATCAACACCGAGATCAGCTCCTCTATATTCTACAATGACCTGAACTTTGAAGGAGAGGAGTCGACGACTGTCGTGACTGTCGAGGATAAGGTCGTGCATTGAGCAGAATAATACACTGACCCAAGGAACCATGCAGAGAATGAAATGTGGAACATGAGCTTCGACAGAGCCATCATCAAGGCGGGAGTAGGGGTTGGTGTATGGATAAGTCCTCCCAAGGTGGGCACAAAACTCTACTCATACAAACTTGCCTTTGATTGTACAAATAACATGGTTGAGTATGAGGCATTGATTTTGGGTCTGAGAGATTTAAAAGAATTGTGCACAAAGAGGATAGCGGTGCATGGAGACTCTAAGATCATCATAAACCAAGTGAAAGGTATATACCAGTCCAAGAACCCCAGACTCAGGTCATACAGTAACCCAGTGCTAGACCTCCTCGAAGAATTCTCCGAGTATAATTTGTCAACAATCCCAAGGGGGCATAATCAAATTGCAGACGCCTTGGCCACCTCGGCTTCAGTTTTTAAAATTCCAATTTTCTCCAACATAAAGTATGAGATCGAAGTAAAACACAGACCGACGGTACCCGATAATATCAAGTATTGGAAGGTGTTTGAGGATGAAAAACATGTGGAGATATTTCTCCAAATGAGCGACGAGTTCGCTAATGTGAACATCAATGATGAGTTTTGTTGCGAAGAAGATGAAAACACAGTTTCACGCGATAACGATGACCCCTTTAAGAACCAAATAGTTGGAAGGGACATAGTGCAACTCAAGAATAATATCATCCCCAAGGGACTGGTTTCGTTGGAAAAGTTGTTTGATGAAAACGATGTGGCCAGAAATCCCAAGATCACTGTGAATGATGAGGATGTCGAGGATTGCAACATCGATACCCAGGAAAATCTGAGGACAATCAAATTATCAAAGATGGTTAGTCCAAAGATCAAGCAAAGATACATCAAGCTCATGAAATATTTTCCTGACGTTTTCCCCTGGAGTTATGAGGATTTGAAATTCTACGACACTAGAGTGATTCAACACGTCATTCCCCTCAAAGAAGATCACAAGCCTTTCAAGAAAAATCTAATATGGATAAACCCCCTGCTATTTCCACTAATTGAAAAAGAGGTAAAGAAACTTTTTGAAACCAAAATTATTGTTTCTTTAATATTTTCGAAGTGGGTTTGCAACCTTGTGCATGTAAGGAAGAAGATCGTCGAAATAAGGTTATGCATGGATTTTCGGAATTTGAACAAAGTATCCCTCAAGGAAAAACTACCCGCTTCCTAAGATGTACTACATACTGCAAAAGGTAGTCGAATCCAAGAAGATGTCCATGCTGGACGGTTTCTCAGGCTACAATCAAATCATGGTGCACCCAAATGACCGGGAAAAAACAACCTTCACAACACCATGGGGTGTGTTCATGTATGTGAAGATGGCTTTCAGTCTTATGAACATTGGGGCTACTTTTCAGAGGGATATGGATATAGAATTTGATGAGGAAAAGGACAAATTTATCGTGATATACCTAGACAGCATCACAATGTATTCTGACTCCGACGAAAAACATCTTGAACATCTGAAGAAGGTCTTTCAGAAATGCAGAAAGTTTGACATATCTTTAAATCCGAAAAAAATCACATTTCAGAGTGCAAAAAGGGAAACTGCTGGGGCACATCATCTCAAAATAAGGTATAAATATAGATCCCAACAGAGTAGAATTAATTCTTAAGATCAGCGCCCCTCAGAGCAAGAAGGAGGTTCAGTCCTTCCTGGGAAAGGTGAATTTCTTGAGAAGATTCATCCCAAATCTATCTAAAATTATAAAACATATCACAAGCATGCTCAGAAAGGTTAATGAGATCAAATGGAGCCCTAAATCTAGGATATTGTTCGAAGACATGAATATAGCATTGACCAAAGCTCTCGTATTGGCCAACCTGGATTTCACAAAGGATTTTATCCTATTCTCTTTTGCCTTGGAACACACCATCACTGGAGTGCTATTACAGAAGGATGACTAGAATTTTGAAAATCCTATAGCCTACTTCATAAGGACGCTGAGAGACTCCCCCCTGAGGTACGATATCATAGAAAATAAGGCATACACATTGGTGAAAGTCCTCAAGCATTTCAAGACTTATATACTACATTATCGCATTATTTCTCATGTGCCCAAAAATACAGTCAGAGACATCCTAATGTAGCCTGACCCTAAGAGGAGAAGAGGTAAATGTATCACGGTTATGCTGGAATATGACCTCGAGATCAAGCCCACAAAGATGATTAAGGGTCAGGGGCTCGCAAAACTGATGGCACAGTCGAACTATGATGTTTTTTTAATAAACTTCATTGTCGATCTATTAGATAACCCCCAAGAAGAGGTATCCTTGCATGTGTCTTAGAAATTCATCGATTCACCTTGGTATGCGGACATTCTTAATGTGTTGAAAAATTTGCAAGCCTCTCCAGGGTTAAGTAAAACCAAGGCCAGGTTTTTAAAGCTGAAGGCTGCGAATTTTTGCATCTTAGATAACTCTCTATATTGGAAATATCCAAGAAGGATATTGCTAAGTTGTTTGATGGAAGATGACGCAGAATGATCTATCAGGGAATTCCAAAAAGGCGACTGCGGGGGGAATCACTACTGGAAAACCACCGTGCATAAATTCTTAAGGGTAGGTTATTATTGTCCCAACATTTTCACAGATGTATACAAAGAATTTTCTAGTTTCCATGAGTTCCATATATTCGATGGAAGGAGAAAGTTGCAACCCTTGTCGTTGAAAACGATCTCGTTCGAAGCATCGTTCATGCAATGGGGCTTGGACTTTATAGGAGAGATTCATATTCCATCCTCGGTGCAACACAGATGGATACTTATGGCTACGTATTAATTCACCAAATGGATCAAAGCAGTCCCAATGAGGCAATCTACCGACACGGTCATCATTCAGTTTCTGGACACCAACATCTTATCTAGGTTCAGGTGTCATATCAAGATCATCACGGGTAACGCAGCCGCATTTAAGTCCAAGAAAATGGAAAAATTTTGTAACGATTACAATATAACCCTGGGACATTCTATGACTTATTAACCACATGGTAATGGATTAGCATAATCATCCAACAAAATCTTAACTAGGATTATTAAAAGTCTCTTGCAGGACAACAAGAAGGCCCGACATAAGAAGCTCATCTACGCGCTATGGGCCAACTGAGTCACTACCAAAAATTCCCTCCACGTCGCCATTCCAAATCATATACGGCGTAGATGTAGCTTTCCCTACCTCACTGGGATTTCCCATCAGGAGGTTTCTACAAGAGCAAGAGGTCGAGCCAGACGATGCTCAAAGAAGAATAAATCAATTGATCCACGCAAAAAAGATGAGGGAGCAGGTTTACAATCAATCACAAATTCACCAAGACAGGATGAAGAAAATATTCGACAAGTACTCCAAGCAGGAGGAATCCCAGGTGGATGATCTAGTGTTAAAGTGGAACGTGAGGACCGAAGACAAGGGGAATCATGGAAAATTTGATCATCTTTGGATGGGACCCTTCAAAATCGGTGCTTACCATGGGAACAATGCATATCTACTACAAGATATTAATGGAGAGTCCACTAGCGGGGGGACTATAAATGGCAGGTTCCTCAAACACTATATAGTTCAGTAAACTCTGTTTAGTTTTTCATGTCATTGTATCCGTTTCATTTTTTGTTTTCAAAGAAGGCATTTCGAGTAAGTATGTCATCAAAAAATTAAAGCCCGGAGTGAAGGCCCTAAGTTTATGCTGAGTCTGGTCATAACTATGTCAAGAAGGTCTAGGATGTGTTTTTCATTCCCATTGTTTCAGATTCTGGAAGTCAAATAAGGCCCAATGGTCAGGCACCTGGTCTGTTGTTCTTTGCCACCTCACTGGGAGGACAACATCCCCATTGGAGACATCTATTAGCACCGTCAGTTTTTCAGTTAGAGTCAGTCTTGGTCGAGTCATGGTTTGTGTGTCAAAGTGTGTGAGGTCAAGTACTGAACAAAAAATGAGTCGAAGTCAGCAAGTGTCATGTTTGGCCCTTGGAGTCGAGAAGGGGCGTCAAAGTCAAACACATATTAGTGGTAAAGGTATTTTCCCAAAAGGTCGGGTCCTGTCAAAAGAGGAAGTTTATGTCCCAAAGGTTGAGGCAAGTTGTTAAAATAGGAGTCACATCGGCAGATGTAATGACCATCATCAGCTCATTATGAAGTTAGAAGGGATGAGAAATCACTATGCTCATATCACGTATACTCTGCAATTCTTATCATCTGTACTTTACACACTCCGAAGTGTACCCATCACGCGGATGTTCCGCGCAAATCATTAGCCTACTTCAAAACCTCTAGTCACCATGGATTCAATGTCCTATGTCATAATTCCATCTCTCGCCTGCTCAATTATAAATGAAAGTTTCTTTGCATCTATTATATTCACGAGCCAAGTTTATGCACTGTCTGTAATTTTTCTCGCGAGCCCTGAATTTATTGTTGCAGAAAAGTCGATTTCCATCAGCTGTGTCACAAACCCAGGTCGATCAAGATTACCATTTTAGGTCCGTACTAAAGCTACCATGCACACAGAATGAACATGCATTGCACCATGGAGACATCCCATAACATAAGGAAAGGGGCGCGAAGTGGCAGAAATGTGGGGCCCAAACCTCAGAAATTGACATTGGTAAATGAATATCTGGATGTCATAGTAGCTTTTGAACAGGTCAGATGCATGTTTTATTGTAAGAAAAAATAGGGATTCAACGTGAAACTGGCGGAACAATTCGCATCAAATTCAACGGGTTCTGCATGGTAATTGTAGGAATCACATTCCAGGTGACAGAGGAAACTATGTCAGCTGCAACAGAGATCCCTTCGCACAATGAAAGGTGGTCTAAAGGCATGCCTTTGGACATGCTATTCTATGATGAATTCATCAAACCAGACTGTTTAAACGGGAAAGTCGAAGTGGGTGTTCCAAGTCGATATCTACATGAGCCTTTTCGAAGCTCTTGAGGGAAATTAGAAAATACTTCACCTGTGGAAGAAGGTATGAAATAATAAACCCACATCACATCATATTATTGATGCATTTCATAGGGAAGAGACCATTGAACCTACCTTTATTCTTACACCAAAGCCTCCGAGGAATGGCAAGCAGTGTCCAAGTTGAAGCGGACCAGCTAAAGAAGAACCTATCTCACGTCTCACTAATCAAAATGTTGATAGTTGGGGATTTGAGGTGATTGGGAAAAATATGGGACTCATTTCTACTCACAGCCAACATCCCCAGGGACCCCAAAGGAGATCCCCCTCTACCCATGAGAAAAAAAACATCTTACCACGCGGAGGCAGAAATAGGAAGGGATGTGGAGGAAGGAAATACATTGGATGCCCTATCCCCCCAACAACCAATACCCCGGAAGAGGGGTAGGCCAAGGAAGAACAAAGAGACTAGGGAGGCCCAAGCCCCAAGCGATCCGTGTGCAAATTCATCCACCGAAGAGTTACTCGTGCACTCCATTCAGCGGGAACCTATCGAAGGTCCAAGTCGAGAAACCTGCGACAGACGGAGAAGGCCAGACACTGAAGGAATGGATATTCGTGAACCGTTGCAGCAGCTGAAGCAAGTGCAACTCTCTATTTCTAAGTTGTACCAAGAGAACAGGGAGTTGAGACAACAGTTAGTGGAAAATACCCTCAAGGCATCAACATCACAGGGCCGAGACGAAAATGCAACTTGGCTCAAGAGGCAACTCAGGGAATTACAAGACACAATCATCCAGTTGCACGAAGCACAGAGGATGTCAGAAGAGAGAATTGCATATCACTTCAAGGAATGTGGACCGACCATGGAAAATTTCCACGCGGCCCTAGCCAGCACGCAAAAGAGGCTGAAAGGGAATGCGGTTTTGCAAAGACAACTAAAGAATCTAAAAATGCGCAACTAGTCTCTGAGGAGAATGCTTCGAATATCAAAACTCCAGGTAGGGCCAAAGGCATAATTGACTGACTCCTTTTTGTCTTCTCAAACGTGGCGTGGATTTTTTCTTCCCATGTCATGTTTCTTGCCGAGAAGTAGGGACTCTGACAAGTACCCGTGTGACGAATATACGACGTGTAATGCTGGAAACCCACCTATTACAAAGGACAAGTGTAGGATGGACACACGACCATTTGAAGAAAAGCGTTGTCCCCTAAATGGCGTTTCCATCTTGGAAACATATGTGACAGTCCGTGGTTACCCGCCACATGCACGCTCCAACAAATGATCGTGCGACAGCAATTAAGTCCATTACACTCGGTGATAAGTGTATGAAAAACCACTTGATCCTCCAGATAGTCTGTCAAAGGAGAAGCATCGACACATCACTACTTAACAATGAAATCTTGTTGATGATCGAACTGTCACGGAAAAGACGTCGGTTATTGTATGATTGGGTACAATCATTTTCTATTCTTAGTAAAGTGCCATACAAAGGATCATCTAGCAGAGAATAGTCAGAGACTAATTTCTAGGGATAGTAGTTGGAGGGCACGACAACCCAAGCGACACACCCTTGTCTATATATTTCATCTTTTCAATGTAAGTTAGGTTGGTTGGCAAAATAGTGTAGACAATGAATATTAAATGTAGCTTTTGAACTCAATTGAAGTTTAATGCAAAGGTCCTGAAACTTTGACGAAAAGATTCTTATGGTAGTGGTTTGATGTATTGTAACCTCTCTTTATGTACGTGCTTCTTGTTCTCTTTATATTCATATCTATATTTTGTCTAAGTCAGAACGTTATTCAAGTCTAGAATTCACCATGCGGTGCTCTAGATTTCGCCATTTAGACGACTATGTTTTCTTCTAAGTGAACTCAAAATTCATCTCCAGCGGTGCTCTGGGTTGCTTCATGTGTTTTTTCTCTCGCCACACACAACGACTTCGAACTGAAAGACCGTTGCCTACTTAGCCTTTATCCTCTCAAGTCTTAGTTACCAAGTCATTTGTTTCTCTCGTTTTCTGAAATTTGATTCCATAGCCCAAGGTCTTGCTTTCTCTTGCCAATAGAACCAAAATATTGTACAAAAGTGTTAAATATAGCCATAGTTTCAAAGCCATAACCTGCACAGAGACGAAGTCTTAGAGAGAGCCCTCTCTAGGTAGGAGAGGCTAGTTTTCGGCCTTAAAGTTGGTTTGTAGGTTGCCTCTATCATTCGTTTTCTCAACCGAATGAGTTTACAAAGCACTAACATCACCTACAAAGATAAATGTTGAAGCCACAAATACCTTACCTAGTCAACCACTATCATCTACACTGTTTGACTGCGCTATCTTCTTATCCTTCAATTTATTTATTGGCACTAGATTGTTACACATTATTTCCTTTGATATATATATCATATCATCTCTTTCCTTCTACTACACATTGATCCTACCAACTCAACAATATTGAACTTCTACAAATACAGCCTTGACCCTTCACTAAAGTAGGCTCATGGTGTGTAACTTGCTCTTTTCTTGTAATGACTCTCCCACTAATTTATTGATGTTCATATATTCTAGCATACTTTATAGAAATATGGCAATAATTTCCCATGAGTGCATTAAACTATCAAGTATGGTGTCAATATACTTTGTTTTTTCTTAGATCTTATGACCCCATTGAAGTCACCTACATGATCAAATTATTTATGCGGTCTAAGTGTGTAATTATCATCATTCCCTTGACATTCTTAACACAATTATAATTGTGTTAGAATTTCCCCATGTTTACAACAATCTCTCTCGAAAGTCGAAACATGAACCTCCTATACTCTTTCATCCAATTGAATTCATGCACCCAATACAACACATTGTCATCAATACATAGGTTGATAGTTGATATGGATCTCTTCTCCTTTGCAACCATGAATACAAATTCCTTCTCAAGGACACATGTCTTCATTTTCATCTTCTAGATGTTAGAATTCTCTTCATAGAATCACTTTGCTGGACCAATGTTTTGATACATTTTACACTTGTCAGTTGGCTCTTCGACTATCCTTAACTCATCTGTATACATAGTTATTACCCCTATTACCATGTCTTTTCATGTTTTTGAAGCCAAATTCCTTTAACAAGATCTAAGAGGTTAATGTTGTGCATTTTATTGAGTTTTGATGTCTTTGATAGGTTAGATTGAATTTCTAGAACATATGTTACTAATGATGATTTTCTCAGTTCTGTTCATGTACCAACAGTTCACTTCTGGTACCTGAGTTTGGTTGTTAGCATATGTGCATGTGTTCAAATGGAAAATGACCACCTGGGTTTCAAATATCTATATTCCAACATGGTGTGTCCCTTGCTTCGTTCTCGGGTTGCACATAGAAATCTCCAGCCGTGGTCGAGGTTTTTTTAGACAAAAATGTGTCAAATTAGTAGTTAACTTCTAGTGCTATTATCAAGACAATGAAGACGAATCTCAAGATTCTGGAACATGGGTTTTGTGCAGGATGGTCCAAATTAAGTATCATGAGGGAAGATTTTTAAAATCGAACATGGTTAGGAAGTTATCAAAGAATATCTAACATGGTTTTGCCTAGATTTATGTTGCGACTAGCTTTCCCAAATTGCTTAAAACTCATAGTTCATTTGATTTTCAGATCTAATGTTTGGGGATTTAGTTCCATCCTTTCCCATTGATTTTTTATGTATAAGTAATGGCTCCAAGGACAAGGGAAGACAAATTATTTATCATTGTAAGAGATATTATGATTTAAGGAAATGATTTGACATTGTTGTCTTGAAGTTGTACTCTGCTTTGTATCTTGTCTTGAATGATGAAATAAATATGCTTTTGTTGTGAACTTCCTTCACCAAGTATTGTAGATATCAGGAAGCGTATGCTAGAGGAGGAAGGGCCCCCTCTCTTTGGTATACCCTGCCCATTTAATTTCATTTCTCTAATTCTACATTTCATAATTTTAATTTTATTGTTTTGTCATTTACATTACTTATTTTTATAGTTGTTATTTACTTTTGCATTTGCTTTTATTTACTTATGTGTTTGATTTTGATTTGATGCTTTCAAGTGTGAAATGAAATTCCAAGTGTGTTTGAACCAAAGATATTAATGCATATGAACCCTCAAGTGAAACATTGCAACACATGTCATTAATAAAACCCAATCTAATGACTAATCATTGTTCATAGGTTTGATTTTTCCCGCAGTATCGTCACTCACTACAAGAATTCATTGAAGGACACTAAAACCTTAGTAATATACTCACAAAAGATCGCATGAACATCCAAGCATGAAAGATTGTGATCAAGATCCCTTATATCACTATGTTGTTTTATCTCCCAGTGATAAGTCATGTGGTGATCTGGCATTTGATTTATCATTTTATTTGTCATTTTATTGCATTCCAAAGTGTGTTCTGTTGGAATTAGTTGATTAACATAGGCTAGAATAGGCTATGTTCTTGCATTTCCTGTGCTTTCACCTCTCAGTTTATGAACTCCCAGTCGATAATTTAATGTCAATAAATTAGCATATAATTTACCCGACACACTTAACCATCCTAATCTTTGTTGTTGCCATTACAAGTTGCACCACTCCCACTAGATGTCAAGACTCCCACTAAATCTTAATTCTCCAACTTGCCCTACCAAATCACTAAGAGAACTACCCACTCCACACTTTGGGCTTATATATCAATCATTGGAGCAAACATTTAATCCCAATTATTGGTGCATGTTTAAATTTGATACCAATCACTGTTTCTAATTTAAAATTTAATTGATAAGTAAAATATCACATATAAAGTACACAATTAAGCACCAATGCCTCAACTAAACTTGTGGAGTATTTATAAATGTTTCTAGAAAGAAAATGACCCTTAACCATAATAGGAGCAACCATGAGAGGGTTTGGAACTAATTTGCAAAGTTTCTATAATCATTTCCCGCATTAATTGTGTTATTTTTCCTTCTCAATCCTCATTACCTTTTGCACTCTTAAGACAAGAGAACATAAAATAGGGAAATTGGTGATGCCTCTATTTAGGGTATATGTACAAGTTTAGGAGCTAGTGCAAGGAAATATCTGCATAGATAATTCACTATTATATTGGAATTTGGTGTTCTAGTGCATCAAACTTTTATTTGTATATAACTATCGTATATCCTTTATTATCCTATAATAATTGTCCATAAAAAAAAACCATGATCAATGCATTTTGTGAGTAAGTTTTAAATCTTCAAGAACAACTATCAAGTTTCTAACTAAACTTCCAATTAGATAGTCAATAAGATGACAACAATAAGCTCAAATTCATCATTTATACAAAGAATATGAGCCCTTGTATTTCAATCCATGTTTACTCCCATAGTTGTCTTCATTTTGTTTGAATATCTATACTCACTATACCTTAGATTCATGCTATATAAGGAAGATGGTACACTTTTCTACTATTTTCTCACAAATGGAGTCCAACTCGAGGTAGTATTGTAATAATGGGAGATTAAATCTTGACCTCCAAACATGTGACATGAGATTTAATATGGTAGATGGTGCAAATTAGTACACGCAAGAAAACTAAGAAAACCACCTCACTTGTGGGCCATGTGCATAATGGATTTATTGCACATACAAGCTTCCATACCCATATTAAGTAAGCATACACACAACATTCAATTAATGGGGCACATAAATTTATTGATACAAGAGTATATCCTTTAAATATTATTTATAATAAGACTTATAATAAGATTTTATACATTAGTAACAAAAAAAAATTATTTGACCATGTAGACTCCAATTCATTTTAAGTACACAATCCAACACGATTTTTATGATACTACAAATTGTGACACTCGAGATGACCTTTTACTCTTTCACCATGCACATTTTATGTCACAAGTAACATTGTAGAATCAAGAGCGATGTCACATGATATATGGAAATAATTTCGACTTCCAAATTAGGTAGAAGTTTCAAAATCAGAATTTTAAAATGGAAAACACAATATTTAAATATTTAAAAATAAAAAATGTTATTTATAAATATTTTCAAAAATGAAAAAAAAAAAAACTTATAAAAGTATATCTAATTGTAAATTGAATTTAATTGGCCATGCAACATTTTTTAACTTCAAATATTAGCTGGTGACTTTTTAAAAAAAATTATAATTTCATGTAATCTAAGTAGTGTCAAATTAAATGGTAAATTTAATTTAATTGGCATGGCAATTTTTTTTTAAGTTTTAAAGCCAAATGTTCAAAATTATTATTTTTAGGGTTTTTCTACTTACAAACAAGTCATACATGTAATTGATATAGAAAGTTTTTCATCACCCCATGCAACTTGTTCAGAAGGCCTTTCCATTTTCCTATGTAGAATTGAAGTCCCTTGTTGTGTCTTCCAGAGCCAAAAAATCATATTTTCCACATATATGCGCCCTACTAGTTATACAACATGTGTATACACAGGTTGCACCACTACAGCCTGTGTACATCGAGTTTGGTACTCAAAATTAAAAATTGTGTCGGGTTTCCATGTCACGTCACGAGATCCATGATCCTTGACCTTCCATATACTAGAAATGTTCAGACTCGACCCTTCAATTCCATTTGAAGGATATAAATTGGGCCATATCCAAACCGTGGAGGAGGAGAGAATTCAACTTTTGAGAGCAAAGATACTCTGGAGAAATTTCACTTCACATTGAGTCTGCATCTGTTTATCCTTGAAAATATGAACACATCTTTCATCCCCTTCTAGAATGACTTCAAATAGAAATGTTTTAGATGAAAAATTCCCTAGAAATGTTTTCATAACAATTTCAAAAACAAAAATTCCTTACAAATAACTTTTAAAGGGTTTCATCCTTATTTATCTGGGAAATGTTTCTAGGAGAAAAAATGGTGAAAAAGATTCTTGTGACTTTGACCAATACTTTTAATAGATAAATATGGCATAACATAAACAACCTAATTTAAGGAAATATACATATCATTCCTTTCATCAGTCATTAACAATTTTTTTCCATGTGAAACATATGTCACTATCATTTTCTCATTACTCATCCACAACAACATCAATACAATGATCAACCTCTTCATTGTCAACATTAAAATATGGGGATTTTCCATTATTACAAGTTTTTAATTCCAACACAATTATTATTCAATATATGGTAAAGTAGTTAATTAGACCATGCTAAGGATGTCACAAATGATCAATATCTATACCATTTAATGACTGCTAATTAACATTATTTTGCTTTTTTTGTGTGAGTAAACAATAACACGTCCCCAATTATTTTATTTTATGCCATGAATAATTCAAATACTTTGAACATTCACTTAGTTTAAAAATGTTTAAGGAATCCATTCCCAAATAGATCACCTTTAATATAAATGTTTTCCTATCCTTATATATGATAAGTACCCAGGTATTTTATCTCAAATAAGTAATTTTTTTTAAGATACAAAGACATGTGGAATTTTCCAACATAACAAGATATTAAGATATGTAAAAGAATAATGACAAATAAGTAAATGGTCTTAGAGTTTTCTTAAATGTTCATCGATCATATGGTTTGGAGAATGATGAATTTTTTTATAATGATAACACAAATACATAAAGAGAACCAAGATTGCATTGATAATGAGAAAGCAAAATCTTTCTTATAAAGAGTTACAAACTAGTTGAGTCAACCTACTTTATGAATGTGGGATAGACCAAAAAGCACATGATAATGAAATAAATCATAAAAGCATAAAATAACCAAAAGTCCAAATGAATTTATTAATTCCTATTCCTAATATTTAACTGACCATTATAATATGATATTTACATTAACACCCTCCTTTGATGGTCAATCTACTAACTACTCCAAGATTATCCCATAATTTGACATATTTTTCAAGGCCCAAAGGTTTGGTGAAAATGTTTGTAGTTTGATCCTTCGTGGGATTGTACTATAGTGCAATAGATCCATCCTCTACAAGTTATCTAATGAAGTGGAAATTCATGTCAACATGCTTGGTATGCTCGTGAAGACTGGATTCTTGGCTAGTTTGAGCACCCCTTGATTGTCACATGATAGGGGTGTTGACCTTGTCTGTTGCACCTTCATGCTTGAAAGCATCCATCTGAGCCAAACTGCCTCACATTCTCCTTTCATTGGTCCTTGATATTATACTTTTTTTTATGAAAGGTATATTGCATGTTGCTTCTTACTTGTCCATGTGACTACACCCATCCTGAAGCTCAAAACATGTCTAGATGTTGATTTTCTATTATCCATACAACCTGTCGAATCTGAATTTGTAAGCCTACATAGCCTAGGGTCTTTGCTTCTGTTGTACATAATGTCAAATTCAAGTTTCTGTTTCACATATCTCAACACTCTCTTTGTTGCAATCCAATGCTCTACCATTGACATTGTCATAAATATGGAAATGAAGCTCACAACATAACACAAATGAGGCATTTTAATTGTAAGATATATCAATCTCCTCGCTAATTGCTTACATAATAACTCATTAATTTCCTTAGAGTTGGTCTTGGGTGAAAGCTTGAGCCCTTTAACTGAAAGACAAACATAAATATAAAAAAAAAAAACTTGAAAAAAAAAAATTAAAAAACAACCATCAAATTAAAATAAAATAAATGATGCCCGCACGGGTGTAGACGGATTGGCAAGTGTCGTGTAAATGGAAGGAAATTTGTAAAAATGAAGTCTCGTGTTCGATTCTCACCTGGATTTACTCATGCACCATTCTTGCGGGCTGGGTGGTTTCACCTGGGGTTATAGTGGTAGCCGACGGGGATCGACCCCGTGTCATGCGAGTATGAGAACCGCCAGTGGCCGATTCCCCCAGTACAAAATAAATAAATAAATAAATAAAATAAATGATAAAAAAGAAAACTTCAAAATAAAAATTAAAAATTAAAAAACAAAACTTTATATATATATATATATATATGAAAATTAAAAAAAAATTGTCAATGTTGGGCATGCAATTTTACGGTATTGGTTGTCAAGGCAATGATTTCAAGTAAGACACAATTTTAACCACCCTAAAAAAAGGGGGTGTTATCGATAGCACCATTTTTTGAAACAGGGGTTGATTTTGGTGTTTTTGACACAAAAATATGGTTTTTTGCACCAGAGTTCTCGTTTTGAGGTCACGGTTCTCATTAAGTTGGTAACTTTGTTTAGAACCAAAGACCTTAAGATCATTAACTATGAGCTTTCTCCTAGACCATGCTTCCTTCAAATTCTTTTGCTTCACTACCATCATTGGGGATCTATTCAACAAGTATATTGTTATGAATGTTGCTTTAGCTTAAAACCTGTTTGAAACACACTTGTACTACAACATACACTTGGCCATATCTGTGATTGAGTAGTTCCACTTCTCAACTAGTCCATTTTGTTGTGAAGTGTAGAGGGTGTAGTGAACTTTCTTATGATCCCATGTTTAACACAAAAGTTATTGAATTCTTTGGAACAAAAATCCCCACCATTATTAGACCTAAGAGTGGTAATGTGACAACCTAAATATTTTTCTACTAAGGCTTTGAACTTTTGAAACTCATTAAACACATCAGATTTCAGTTTTAAAAAGTACACCCACATCTTCCTACTGTAGTCATCAACAAAAAGAAGGAAATACTTGGCACCCATGATGGATATCATGTTCATTGGTACACAAACATCTACATGAACTTGCAAAAACACTATCTCCACTCTCCAAGCTTGTCCTTCATCAAATGATCCCCTATGCTACTTCCCTACATGGAAATCTCCACACACATCTCGAATCTATCACTAAATATCATAAATTTTGTCTACTATATTCTCTTGATCCAACTGAGAGTGCTAGGTCAAGTTAAGATTCCCATATAGTTGATGTCAAAGTGTAGTGATGTCTGATGCACTCTTGGTTGTCAATGCATGCCCCTTGAATTTTCCAATATCAACCAGTCTGAATAGTCCATGATCCTCCATAACAAGAGCAATAGTATTCTTGGTCTCTTGGTCAACTGTACAAAATTTATTATTGCTAAAATTGGCATCTAGATGGAGGCGATGCCTCATAATTTGATTCACTAAGAGTAGATTAAGCTCTATACCTGACACATAATACACGTTGAGAAAAATCAACATTTTTACCCAAAGGAAATTGACACATTCCCTTTCCCAACCATCATGTACTCTTCTCCACCAGTGAATATCATTGAATGCCTCAAGGAACATGCAGTGTACTTTGTGAACAAGTCTTGCATGTTGGTAGAGTGTTATGATGCACCTGAATCAATGTACCAAGTAGATGACCCAAGATGACTCGCTTGCGTCTTGGCCATGAATGCAAAGAACATCAACTCCTATATATGAACTACAACATGAACCTTATGTTGAGGCCCTCCCTGGTTGATTTTCTAATCAACAAAACTATTTTTGCAGTGCTTCTTCATATGGCCCACATTGCCACAATAGTGATAGGTGATGATCTTCAGGCTCTTGGTTGCATATTCATTGCTACCTTGACCTTTTATTTTTTCCCAATTGCATTTTCTCTTGACATTGGCTACAAAATCCTATTTGGAACCCTTTGTCTCACTGCTACTACCAAACTGTTTCTCCCATTTGTCTTTCTATAAGAGTGTATTGCATAGCTCATCAAAATTCGTAGTGGTGATGTTCATGGTCTCAATAAAATTCTTGTAAGAACGTGGTGAGATTTTCAACATGATTACCACAATGTCCTCCTCGTCCATCTTCTAACCAATGGTGAACAACTACTCTCTGATATCCTCGATCTTGTGTAAATTCTCCTATAATGATGCATTTTCATCCATTGTAGTAGAAAACAACATATTTTTAAGGAAGAAGGCTCTACCGTTGTCTTAAATCTCATGCAACTCTTTCAAATGCTTCCAAATATTTGTTGAATCCTTCCCCAACTGGACCTTAGGAAGCATTTCATATGTTATAAATGACTTAAGCAACAACAATGCTTCTCTATCTCACTCATCAAACTTGTCCCCATATTTACTCACACTTGTGGTTGGGTATTATTACCTAGGACAATAACAACCAAGCAACTATACTAAAAAATGACCAACATATGTTGCTTCCATGTATTATAGTTCTTGCTAGAGAACCTATGGTTTCCTTCCATCATGATGTTGGGTAAAGAGGCCATAGATACACGTAAAAAATGTATAAAAGTATATTGAAACATAGAAAAATGTTGAAAAATACATGTTCTCCCCTTCCTCAATCTACAAGCTAGTAATATGAACACCTTAATATCGACTCTAAACTGTTGTAGCAACCATTCATATCTGAAAAACACACTGATTTATGATAAATATACCCAAAAAATATTCATATCTACTCTCAAACAACTAAAAAACACACAAATCTAGACATATCTACTCTCAAACAACTCCAAATTAGTTAGTTTCTTCTTGGATATACTGAAAAATAATAAATCATCAACCAATTCTTCTATATCTCCAAATTTAGGAAACAATATAAGAAAGAACAAACTAAATTTGCTTGAAAATTCTCTAAATTTTTCTTAATTTTTAGTGACTCGAAACCCTTCTGGCTATTTGATGTGTCAGACTGTTGATTCTTTTATCCATCTCTGGCAACAATAGTCCATAGGTTTTCATGCTTACACATACTTAGTGGCACCCATGTTGTCGAAGTCACAAGAGTTGAAACCTAGTATTTCAAAGGTTTGAGACTCTTGATACAACTTCAAAACTGTTGAAGTTGCAACAGCGGAACCTTGTTTTTCAAAGGCTCGAGACTCTTGGTACAAATTTGAGAATGCTATACTCTAATACCATATAATGATAACACAAACACATAAAGAGAACCAATATTTCATTGATAATGAGAAAGTAAAAGATTTCTTATAAAGAGTTACAAGCTACTTGAGTCAATCCACTTTATGAATGTGGGATAGACCAAAAAGCACACTAAAGTGAAATAAAACATAAAAGAACAAAATAATCTAAAGTCCAAGTGACTTTATTAATTCCTATGTCTAATATTTAATTGACCATTATAATTTGATATTTACTTGAGCACTTTTTTGTTTTCTATTTTCAAGGAATAATTGAGTTAGTTTCCTATTCTTGTGACTAGTTGAGATCTTATCTCCAACTATATCTATTATTATATTTTGGTTTCTATTTCTTAGAATCTTTCCTCTTGGTTTGTTGATGTAGTTTTCTTTATGTAAATCTATTTAATCTTGTCTCTAGCTTAATAAATTCCAATCACAGATTTCCTTCATTCACACTTTGGTGTCAAACTTTGCTCATGAGTGGTTAATTCCACATCATTGGCATCAAAGTAAGTTTTTGATCCATTATGGGTTTGGGTTTATGTTTCGTGTTTCTTTGATTCTGACAACTTTTTATTTTCCCAATTACCATGCATACAAATAACTAAGCACGTCCACACTAGCCACTCTAAATTCTCATTAGGTGTGCCACACTTCATAAGCCTCATGTGGATATGATCCATTTGTGAAGGTGAGGAAACTTTGTTGTTCATTTTCGATTCAATCTCTAGCAACCACATATTGATTCACACCAAGGCTCCCAGAAAAGCATAGATGGCCAAATCATTCTAAAATTCTAAGAAGAAATGGTTCCAATGGGTATTATTTCTTCCAAACAGATTATGGGGATAATTATTTAGTTCTATCCCCCCCCCCCCCCCCTTTGCACATAACCACAAATCATAGTCCTAGAATTTTCTAGGCTCTCTCTTTAACCAAAATAATTGTAGGTGACCTTCTCTTGGAACGAGCTCTCCATTGTGGCTCTAAACACTAAGCTTCAATGTGGCCTTTTATCAAAGTTTTCTATAGTTTGTGGGCTCACATCCTCCTTAGATTGTGTATAAGATCGACCTTCTTAGTAGATTGTGGGCATGTCTCTTCAAATTCAAGATCGAACTCACCTCGCTCCACATGGATTGTGCAATGTTCACCTTTATTAGCATCCAATGCATTTTTAATCATTGTTGATAGAGTTTGTGGCTTTGGATACCTACGTGTAGACTTTCTAACATTATGGGTGATATTTCCAACAAGGTGGAGAGATGTTGTTCGTGCCAGATATGGATTGAGTGTTGGGTGTTATCCACACTTAGATTAATTTGGTGCCTCCCTTCTACTTTGGAAATTATCTTGACTAGATCACACCCATGGCCTCTCTTTGGATCTATAATCAGATCTGAGCACACCCTCCACAATTGCTTGTAGACTCAACACACAAACTTTCATTCACCAACTAAATCAGAGGAGGCCTCCTCCCTCTAGAGATCAGATCATATCTAGGATATGCATCCATATTTATATCAAGGGAATCACAACCTACACCTTTCTCTTATTATTTGATTACATGTGGATCTATGCATGAGTAAAAATTCCATCTTTAAATCTAATCATTGTGAGGTTGATTTTCATATTGTTGTTTCATTTTTTATATGCAAGTTGGTGAAAGGTAATCGAAGGTGGAAAGTCAATAGTCTTACCTTTATTAACATTTTTAAATGCGATATTTATTTATGAATTTTAAAATTCTTCTTGGGCCTATCAAATTTTCAGAAATCTTGGTGTTGAGGAGATAAAAATATATTAGTTTTTTGGCATATGAATTTTAAACTTTGGAGGGAAGGTTTTTTTGTATTATCAAATTGTTACATATTGTATTAGTAGCCATTTTTATTTTTCATCAACAACAACAACTACATGAGCCATGACAAAATTGATGCTTGTTGAAAGGGTGGTGTAACTTGCCAACATAACCACCTTGCTTGCTACAAAGGTTAGTGATATCTCGATCAACAAGCCATCTCCTTGGTGTACAAAATGCAAGGTGTCTATTTATGATGGATTCCAAGATTGAGAATGCTTGACATTGTTATTCTTGACATGGACACACAGTTTGACTATAATTTGATTCATGATGATGACAATGTTATGTTCACCAAATTGAAGCTCACAAGGCTTGCCAAGATTTTGGTTGGAAAATGTGTTGCAAATAAAAATATAATCACCACTTGGGTGGGGCTTGTGGAATCCCTTAGTCTCTCATTATATCCTTCCAACTACAAAAAATATATGAACATCAAGTGGCTTCTCCTATGTCAAGGTTTCAGCATACTCGTACAAGAGTACATCCACCAGTTTAATCGATTGTGAATTCTTCTTGACATTACTAATCCAGTTGAAAAAAAAATCCTTCAATTTAAAAGTAGATTGCAAGATCATTTGTATCTCAAGTTGAATTGCATGGAGATCACAACCATTTAAGTTGCGTACAATTAAGAAAAATTAACTGAAGAGAAGTTTTTAGATCAACGTGGACTTAAACAACATTTTTCCAAATCTACACTTTCAAATCTCACCCCTCCTACTACAATAAGGTCATCAACGTTTTCACCATATTCTTCTTCTTCTTATTTTAGTAAGCTCTTCTTGTCTTGTAATAAACAAGGACATGATAAGTCTGGAGGTTTCTGATTGAAGAAGAAAACTTTGATTATACAATCTCCCATTGAGGAAGACAATGATGCTCTTATTAAGGTCTCTTGTGAAGACACAATATATGATTGGTTGAAAGGTCAAATCAATAAAGTGACCTTGTTGCATCACTCCACTCCTATGATTTCCTAAGATATTCTATTCATCACAGGCACTCATCTCTCTCATGATTCCTCCACTACATGTATTCTTGACAATGTCTCACAAGGGAATTTGATTGTCAAAACCATTGTCGATACAACACACTTGCTAGTGAATCCTCATCCTCATATATATGCATTTGGATGGAATGATCATGGTTCCTCTTTCCAGATCATCCTCATATGCATTGTCTCATTTTCTTTTGGTCCTAAATTTGTGGAAAAATTCACTTATGATGTGGTCAATATGGATTCTTATGTGTAACACCTTGTTTTCCCGCATGACTGTAATTATGCTAAGACTTCATATAATTTAATTATGAAGCATGTAATTATGTTTTGATTAATGAAAAATATTAGACATATGGCTGAGAAGGAAAATCCTTGAGTACTAGCCATGATATCATAGGTGGGAAATTGATGAAGTGGGATTGGTAAGGTGGAATGGCAAGGTGGACTAATGAGATGAAATGGAGAGGTTTCTATGAAGAAATTAGGAATCTCATCCAACATTCCAACTCACATATGAAAACCATTAATACACACCTTCCATCATACTTGAACCTGCATGGAGCCACGCGACCAATTATGGTAGGAAACATTGGTGGTTACAACAGTTATAACTACTAACAAACCCGATCTCTTGAAGAGGCAAGGGTCAATTGAAAAACCTAACAGAAATACATCACTTGGATTTCCCCTTTAAAATTTGGATCCCTGACTAGAGGTCGTGTCTGACAGAAGCCATGATAATCCCAAGGATTGGGTGGAAGAAGATGCCAAAGGTGGAAAAGCACCACCAAGGGGCATACATAAGGGAGAGTGCGAGGAGAGACACATATATGCGCAGAGGAAGAAAAGTAAGAGACATGCAGGATACACAGAGAACATAGAACAAAGATAATACGATGAGGATAATCTGAGGAATATCAAGTGAGCAACAGATGCACATATATATGGTGTGATAAACATAGGTGTTCACTGGCACAGATATGAGAAATAGAAGAAATTGAAAAGTTGTTCTTGAAGAAAATAGAAATCTTGTCCAAAAGATTATTGATCACCCTAGAACAGAGGAGACCCAAATATAGACTAGAGAAACAGAGGACTGTAGCTTGGTACCTGTTGAAAATAAACCAACACTGGCAAGGGAGATTGTTGAGGGACTATATAGTAGAGAAGGGACTCCTCGTGCAGAGGAAATCTAGTAGGGAGGGTACCTAATAAACCTGTGGAAGTCCTAATCTCAGTGGGAATTAGAAGGAAACTTATGAGGGAATTAGAGTAACCTTCCTGGATCATTCTAAGTCTGAGAACCAACTGAATCATTCCCCTTGTGATACCATGACTTGGCATGGGGGTGGCATGTTGTAGGAAGGTACTCTACAACATAGCCTACAATTGGGAGGAAAGGCATCCTCTCTTAGTCAGTTGGATTTTGAAATTCACTGAACAGATAAGTATTTTTAATTCAATGTGTTTGATGTAAATATGTTATTCATGGGTTAAATAGGAAATATGAATGCATGTAAGGAATGACTGAATTTCTAAGTAAAAAGGAGTAATTATGCTTGTTTCCATTGGCTAACCTATTAAGAATTATGAATCCATGAAAGAAGTGTGAGGGTAGGGTGTATTCCTGTGAGGAATACAAATATTTGAATGGAAATCTTGCAGGATATGAAGAAAATATTCACCCCAAAATTGACAGAGGAAATGTCTTAGTGATCGAGGAGGATTTTCATGTAGATTTTGAGAGCCTCAATTCTGTGGAATCCCTTACTCTTGGGAGGAAGGTTTTCAAGATATGGACAAAATATTCATTTCGATAGTGACAATAGTTCCTTAGTGTTTGGGGAAGCCTTGTGAGGGATTAAGGAAACCTTAAGCCCTAAGATAATTACCTGTCTTAGATAGAAAGCTTACATGACATGAAAATTCTTCATCCAAGTTCCTAATGGGATTCCTTAGTCAGTTTAAAATTGGGTCCCCAATCTCTTGAAGTTATGGTAGAACCTTAGAAAATACTAGAGGAGGAAACCTGAATTAGTTAAGTCATGATTCCAACTAACACCATGAAGAAAACCGGTGTTTTGATTTAGAAGGATTCAGAACCGTTGGATCGAATTAGCGAGAAGATCTTGACCATTGGTTGGAGGATGCATTCATCAAAATGGTTTAGTACAAATATGTGTTGGGACTCTGATGGTAAGAGATATGATTCGAAAACAACCATTGATCTAGTGGAGAGCGTATCAGCAAGTTTGGGATCGTTGATATGAATTGAGAGTCTGTTAGAGGGAAGGTTGTCAGAGGCCTGGATGGAAGGTTGTGAAGGAGTTTCGATGGCTTGGGAGTCCGAAGGTCGTAGATTTGGTGGGATATTCCTAGTGAGATCTCAACCATTGGATATTGTGTGAATCGCTCCGAGGAGGAGGGTTCAAGAACCTTATCTGGTGAATAGTTGTAAGCCTCTATGTGCACGGTATTTGTTGGATGAGATGAACATGGGACATTCTATCCATCTGAGTGTGTGTGGTCGGAATGATCCTATCGAAGTGGTCCATGACACTAGAGTGGAAATGCTCCAATGGGAAGGGACTCTGAGAACGAAGGTGGGTTGTTGATCAGTATGTGGACAAGATCAAATCTCAGTCGTAGATTTTGTGGGTCCCATTTGTTAGCAAGTATAATGCGCACTTAAGTGAAGAGTAACCATCAAGTAAGTGGAGGAACCGATGCAATCAGAGCTGTTGAAACTTGAGACCGAGAACCGTTGGATCCCTGAGGATGATCCGTCGAATTAATGTCGTCGAGGAGGATGTCAACCCTGGTGACTGAGCATTCCAATGAGAATGAGTCCAAATAACCACAGATCGTTGATCTAATGGAAAGGATTAATCATGACCATCCGATTGGGGGTGTTAGGCACCTGGTAACCTTAGAAAACTCTGGGAATGAGCTTCTCCGAGAATTAGTAAGAGTTAATATAACCTAAGCTATGATAAGAGAAGTCTTCATTTAAACAATTGATGAATATGATGACATGTCTTGAGGAAAGAAAGGAAAACCAACATCCCACCAACCTTAGTGATAATTAGGGAGTTGGGTGTGTTACAAAGTGTTATCAAAGCATAGTTCAAACTCTAGGCTTGCATCGGTTGCCAAGGCCACTTAAGATTTTTTAAGAGAACTTGTTATTTTGCGAAGAATGCATGTTATGATGTTTCTTTATGCAAAGGCTAACAATGTTTTTTTATTTTAGCACATAGGATAGTGGAAGTCAATGGTGCAGCATAGCATGGAGGAAAATTCACACTATATGGATGAGGAATATATAGATTTTAACCTTGTATAATATCTATTGCAAACAGATATTCAATAAATGAAAAAAGAAAAGATACAATGGAAAATACAAATATTACATAGAGATTTTTCCCTTGGAAACCCAAACCTGAAAAAAACAGCATATTCTATACATTCATTGTGATACATGGTTTACAATACAATATACATATAGGAGCTAGTGACATCCAAAACCCTAATCCAATGACCTAGATTAGTCCACAACCCTAATTCCTTAACCAGAAATAGAAAAACATCGGCAAAGAAACCGTGTGCCGAAAAACCACCTAAATATGTGACACGTTTCTCGATGCAGAAAAAAATTTCATGTGAAACTACTCGTGCAAAGAATATAACACATACCCAACATTCTCTCACTTGTTGTTTTCTTTGCATATAGGGGGTTACAGGGTTACATAGTCAACAATCCAGGGCAGCAATGCCCATGGATCCTCTACACCAAGAGAAATTCTCAGTGCTCACAGATTTTGTTAATGAATCTGCAACATTCTTCAAAGTGTCCACCTTCATTAGTGATACTTTATTTTGTTCAATCATGTCTCTCACAAAGTGATATTGAATATAAATATGCTTTGTCTTTTAATGATAAGTTGGGTTCTTCGCCAGACAAATTGCACTCTGACTGTCACACTCTATCTGTACAACTTGTTGTACCAACCCAATACATGAACACAATCATTGTAACCATACTACTTCCTTACTTGCATGAGTGGCTACCATGTATTCAACTTATGTAGTTGAAAGTGTCACTATAGCTTGTCTTTTGCTCATCCAACTTATTGCTCCTCCAAACAGGTTAAACACATACCCACTTGTATATCTCCTATGATCTAGATCTCCAACCTAGTCTGCATCCACAAAGCCATTTATATCCACCACTTTGTCCAATATCATTCTTCCTTCATAGAAAAATCCATAGCTAGCAGTTCCACGCAAATACCTAAAAACCCTTTTTACTGTTGTCCAATGCTCCTTCCCTAGTTTTGACATATACCTGCTCAAAACTCCCACTACATGTGCAATGTCCGGTCTAGTACAGACCATTGCATACATCAAACTGCCAACTGAACTCGCATATGGAACACGAGACATTTCCTCCTCCTCTTCCTGTGTCTTGGGACACTAATCCGCAGATAACTTTACACCAACAGGAATAAGAACCTTGACCGGTTTACATTCTTGCATATTAAACCTCTGCAATATTGTCTCGACATATTTTCTCTAATTTAACCAGAGTTTCCTCCTTTTCCTATCTCTTTTAATTTCCATGCCCAAAATGAAATTTGAAGCACCGAGATCCTTCATGTCAAATTTAGAGGACAAATGAGTTTTCACATCCTGGATAACCTCCTTGTTGTTTCCTATCAGCAACATGTCATCCACATACAAGACCAAATAAATCAAATGATCACCAATTAATTTAAAATACACACAGTGGTCCTCTTTGCTTCTTGTGAAGCCAAGTCCCAACATATAAGTATCAAATTTTTGATACCACATCCTCGGTGATTGTTTTAAACCATACAGGGACTTTTTCAGCTTGCATACCAACTCCTTTTTTCCCTTCACAACATAACCTTCTGGCTGCTTCATATAGATTTATTCTTCTAGATCCCCATGTAGGAATGTTGTCTTCATGTTCATATGTTCTACTTCAAAAGCAAATGCAACAGCAACAGATAAAAAAAATCTTATAGAGGTTAACTTGGCAACAGGAGAAAAAATCTCACCAAAATCAATTCCCTCAACCTGGGACTAACCCTTTGCTACTAACCAAGCTTTGTATTTCTCCACTTTTCCTTCTACATTCATCTTCTTTTTAAATACTCATTTGTTGCCAATGGGATTTCTTCCAGCCGGCAACTCCATTAGATCTCAAGCCTCATTCTTATCCAAAGATGTCATTTCTTCGTCCATGGCCCTTTTCCAAAGATTTCCATCCTCTGAATCCACTGCCTCCCTGACAGTTCTAGGATCATCATCAGTAATAAACAAAGAAAAATTTGAATGGAAATCAGATAGAGTATACCTTTCCGGTAGCCTTCTTTCTCAAACTGATCTCCTCAATACTGGAGTATGAGGATCTTCTTCTTCCGATTCTTGTTCTTCTGTAGAGTCTGATTCATCATCCTTTAAATAAAACTCTATCTTCTCTGGTTCTTATTTACTTAGTATGACTTCTTGTTTAACAACATCCTTCATTTCTCTAAATACCACATCTCGTCTATACACTACCTTCTTAGTTTCTAGGTTCCAAAGCTTATAACCTTTGAGGCCATCTTTATATCCAATAAAGATACACTTTTTGGCCTTCTTATCTAGCTTACTCATGTTTTCCTTTGAAACATGAACATATGCATTGCTAATATTATGGTAGCTTCGGGAGGTATGAACCTCTATTGTGACCTATGACGAGATTAGAATACTCCGGAAGGAAGCAAAGAAATGAAGAAAACCCTAGACAGGTTGTCGACTGCAGAAATATAATTAATATGAATTTATTAATACCCAGAAAGAGAAGTCAGCCCCAGTTAAACTGCCCAGACTAATATAAATACAGGGCGCCAGTTCTCATTATTCTCTTCTCAGTAGTTGCAGAGTGAATTGGATCTGCGCAGGTGCAGTTGCAGCTTGTGCGCAAGTTTCTGGGAAGGTGTGCGCTAGCCTCTGGGTGGGATTATCTGATCATCTTGGGTTCTATTCTTGCTTGGTGCATTAGCCTCTCTTGGCTATTGGATTGCTACTATGATTCTCTTCTCTTTCAAGGTCAAGGTGCTCGGAGGGTGGCTTCGGCCTGTGGTTGGGTGGCGAGGGTATCGTCAATGGCAAAACGAGCACAATCTTCTATATTCTAACAGGTTATGGGCCCACACCCCCTTCATTCAGCCTAAAACACTGGAAGGAAGCATAGCCTCTAGATATTGAGCTCGTTGAGGAACTGTCACTAGGGTTACTAGCAGGAGCAACTTCCAAAAACACTGCAACTAGGGTTACTAGCAGAAGTAGTTGTAGAAACCCTAAATCTTTGATCAGACACCTTGTGATGGAGCATCTCACCTAATAAGAAGATATTCAAATGTGCCCTAACTCAGCGCACCTCTTGGCTCTCTCAGAAGACAGAAATGACGAAGTTGAAATTTTGGATCAAGGCATGACCAATTACTAGTCAACCGAAGACATGTGTGAAACAATCAGTCTTTTACACTACTCAACACTTACCAGGACAATTGAAGATGATATGTGGATAATTGATAGTGGAGCTTCTAGGCACATGATGGGAGATCAAGCCAGACTTTCAAATCTAAATGAGAGAAATACATTGTACAAAGTGGAGCTTGGAGATAAAAGCACTTACCCCATTGAAGGATTTGGACAAGCCTCCGTCAAGTTTGAATCAGGTAATCATGTTCACTTAAGCAATGTTTTATATGTACCTAGTTTAGAAAAGAATATTGTATCAATATCATGTTTAGAAGACAAAGGAAACAGAATATCCTTCATAGATGGAAAGGTGTTATCATGGCATAAGAATTCCAGCATAGAGGATTCTAGGGTTATTGGAATTCGTGAAGGAAATCTGTATAGACTACTAGAACGAAATGAAGAAGCTCTAGTACATGACGAAGTCAACCATAATGATAGTTGGCATAGAAGGTATGCTCATATCAATTATCAAGCATTACCTTTCCTCAAAAGAATGGTTGAAGGAATACCAGAATTGAAATCCACACATGAAGGAATTTGCAAAGGATGTGCCCTTGGGAAGAATATCAAGAAACCATTCCCAAGCAGCAACAACAGATCCAAGGAAATCCTAGATTTAATACACTCAGATGTTTGCGGTCCAATGCCAGTCAGATCTCTAGGAGGATCTCTCTACTACGTAATCTTCATAGATGACTATTCAAGAAAGACATGGTTGTACCTACTGAAATAAAAAGACGAAGTATTCAGCAAGTTCCAAGAATTCAAGGCAGAAATAGAAAACCTTATGAACAAGAAGATCAAGACATTAAGAATAGATAATGGAGGAGAATACACCTCGAAGGAGTTCGTTGCATTCTACAAATCAGCAGGGATTAGGAGGGATCTTATTGTTCCTCATAATCCTCAACAAAACGGTGTAGCAGAAAGAAAGAACAGATCTATCGAAGAAACGGTAAAAGCCTTATTGAACGATCAAGGTCTATCCATGTTTCTATGGGGAGAAGCAGCAATGACCGCAATATATGTACATAATAGAATCCCTCATCGCATATTGAAGGGAATGACACCAAAAGAAGCATTCTCACGTAAGAAACCTAACATAGAAAATCTAAGAATATTTGGATGTCCAGTTTACTCTCATATTCCCAAAGATAAAAGGAATAAACTAGAACCCTCAGGAAAGAAGTGGATATTTGTGGGATATAGTGATTCATCCAAAGCCTATAGAATATATATTCTAGAACAACACAAGATAGAAGTTAGCAGAGATGTAACGTTCAATGAAAATATGGCCTTCAAGAAATCCATCAAAGAAATTATAGAAGAAGAGAAACTTGAAGAACCAAATGAAGAAAACACAGAAAACAAAAATAATGAAAAGGATCAACCTGATTATCCTATGGAACCAGGTGAGAAAATTGATTCAGATATCATACCAAAAACCAAGAAGTGACCATCTTGGCTTGAAGCTACATTACAAGATGCAGAAAGAATCAAGGTTCTAGAAGGAACATCCAGAAAGAGTAAAAGACCAAAAAGATTCTCAAGTTATGCAGCATACATGACGAAACTTCTAGATGAAGAACCTACTACATTTGAAGAAGTAGTCCAAAAGGGACAATGGAAAGAAGCTATGGCGGAAGAACATCAATCCATTATGAAAAATGAAGTATGGGAAATTGTACCTAGACCTAAATAAAAATCAGTGGTAACCTCAAAATGGGTATACAAGATCAAACATGCAGCAG
>ML788986.1:193641-216813 GCA_009831015.1 Picea engelmannii
GGTGGCAAGGTATACCTCCATCAGAGCTATCATATCTCTTGTCGCTTCCATGGGATGGAATCTACACCAGATGGATGTAAAGACAGCCTTCCTCAATGGAGCTATTGAATAAGAAGTGTATATTGAACAACCTAGAGGATTCGAGGTACATTCCAGAGACACTCACATTTGCAGATTGAATAAATCTCTATATGGACTCAAGCAAGCTTCAACGGCTTGGTACGCCAGAATGGACAACTATCTAACAAGACTTGGTTTCTCCAAGAGTCATGCAGATCCAAACCTTTATTACAAAGTCATGGATAATGCACCTGTGATTCTATTATTATATGTTGATGATCTATTCATAACAGGTCAAGAATCTCTAATTATCCAGTGCAAGAAGGAATTAGCCTCTAAATTTGATATGAAAGATCTAGGTCTCATGCATTATTACTTGGGACTAGAAGTATGGCAGAAGTGTGGTGAAGTATTCCTTGGACAAGGAAAGTACGCAATAAAGATCCTTCAAAAGTTTGGAATGATGGACTGTAAGTCCATGGACACTCCTATGAATGCAGATATAATAAAAGTGAAAGTCCCAGATTCTGATCCAGTAGATCCCTCTCTATATCGACAGCTAATTATATCATTGATGTATTTGGTAAATACTCGACCAGATATTTGCTTTGCTATAAATACATTAAGTCAGTTCTAGGTGGAACCTAGACAAGAGCATTGGATAGTTGCAAAACATGTCCTAAGATATATTCGTGGGACAATAAACTATGGCTTGAGATATACCGCATCCAGTGATATCCAACTTCATGGATTCATAGACTATGATTGGGAAGGAAGTGCAGAAGACATAAAGAGTACTTCAGGTATGTGTTTCAGCTTGGGCTCCACTGTGATATCTTGGGGAAGCAGGAAACAGAAGTCTGTCGCACTCAGTACAACAAAAGCAGAGTATATGGCAGCTTTTGAAGTATGCACGAAGCAGTATGGCTAAGGAAGTTAATTTCCAATTTATTTGATCAGACTCTAGAATCGACCATAGTATATTGTGATAACTAGAGTTGTATAAGATTATTAGAACATCCAGTGTTTCATGAAAGGTCGAAGCACATTGAGATCAAATACTACTTTATTCGAGATAAAGTCTAGGAAGGAGAGGTAAAGCTCGAGTATATCCCCACTGATGAGAAGACATCAGACATCCTGACAAAACCTCTATCCAGAATCAAGTTTGCAAATTTCCGAGAGAAGATGGGGATTGTGGAAATAACTCCCTTAGCTGAAAGGGAAGATTCTCCAAGCTAGGAGAAGGTACGGAAAAATATTCTTGAAAAAAAATTATTTTTGTGATTTAAATAACTCTCCAGTTAGGAGGGAGCACTGAAAATATTATTTATCTTTGTAATTGAAAAATAGTCCAAATTGGACAGATTCTTTCATGTTCAGAAAGTGGATTGAGATCTCTGACAGACAATGAATTCCCATTGTGGTTAACATGGGAGGTAGTCTGATTGCTAATGTATCATAGATAGCGACTTCCCATTGTGGTTAACATGGGGAGTGGTCTAGGGCGGTCTCTCTTCTTGAGGGTTACTCAAGAAGACTGGCCCGCCTCGCCGGACAACGATTTCTCATTGTGGTTAACATGAGGAATGGTATGTTTTGGAGGTTGATGCAGGACAGTCTTTTCCTCTTGTGGTTAACGGACGAAATGTTCCGGACAGTCATTCCTTAGGGTTATACATTCTCTCCAGGGCGCACTTTGATTAGTGTAGGAGGAATGGCCTAGGGTGGGGAATGGTCCAGGCTCAGCAATCAGGGACAGACATTCCTTAGGTTGTACATTATCTCCATGGTGCACTTTGATTAGTGTAGGAGGAATGGCCCAGGGTGGGGAATGGTCCAGGATAGTCATTCCTTAGGGTTATACATTCTCTCTAGGGCGCACATTGATTAGTGTAGGAGGAATGGCCCAGGGTGGGGAATGGTCCACGCTCAACAATCAGGAACAAACATTCCTTAAGGTTGTACATTCTCTCCAGGGTGCACTTTGATTAGTGTAGGAGGAATGGTCTAGGACAGTCATTCCTTAGGGTTTATACATTCTCTCCAGGGTGCACTTTGATTAGTGTAGGAGGAATGGCCCTGGGTGGGGAATGGTCCAAACATTCCTTAGGGTTTATACATTATGTCCAGGGTGCACTTTGACTAGTGTAGGAAGAATGGCCCAGGGTGAGGAATGGTCCAGGCTCAGAAATCAGAAATAATCCTTCTTCCTTGTTTGAGAAGAATGGGGCAGATAGCCCATTGCTGATGTTCTATACTAAGGGCAGATATTCTTTCATATCTCACAAACGTGAGTGAAAGATTGGCCCAAATGATTCAGTTTTTATCATAACATTGTTTCGATGCAAGTTGCTATCAGATGTTTGTTATGAAGAATATATGACAGTAGATGTAAACTACTATGGTGGATATGTTCCATTGTTCGCGAGGCAGATATTCTTTCAGAACTCACAGATGTGAGTGAAAGATTGGCCCAGAGACTTCTTGTCTCTAGACAATAGAGATATACTATTGTGGTGGATTTGTTCCATTGTTTGTGACTATGTGTCACGGTTTGAGTAGTTGCGTACTACTTGAATAGACACAGGTGTTTTCTATCAATTGATATTGTACCAGTTGTCATAGGAGATTATCCAGTTGGATAATAATGACGGTGCTCGTGTTGCTACCAGTTGAATGGTCTATTGTTCTCAAGACCATACCTCCCTAGCTAGGAGGGAGTGTTAATATTATGGTAGATTCGAGAGGTATGAACCTCTATTGTGACCTATGACAAGATTAGAATACTCTGGAAGGAAGCAAATAAATGAAGAAAACCCTAGACAGGTTGTTGGCTGTAGAAATATATTTAATATGAATTTATTAATACCTAGAAGGAGAAGTCGGCCCCCAGTTAAACTTCCTAGACTACTATAAATACAGGGTGTCATTTCTCATTATTCTCATCTCAGTAGTTTCAAAGTGAACTGGATCTGCGCATGTGTAGTTGCATCTTGTGCGCAAGTTTCTGGGAAGGTGTGTGCTAGCCTCTGGGTGGGATTATCTGATCATCTTGGGTTCTATTCTTGCTTGGTGCATTAGCCTCTCTTGGCTATTGGATTGCTACCATGATTCTCTTATCTGTCAAGGTCAAGGTGCTCGGAGGGTGGCTTCGGCCTGTGGTTAGGTAATGAGGGTATCGTCAATGGTAAAATGAGCACAATCTTCTATATTCTAACATGCATCACATCCAAATACCTTGAGATGTGTGAGAGAAGTTTCCTTACTAGTCCATACCTCTTGTGGAGTCTTGTCATCCAACGCTAATGATGGTGATCTGTTGACCAGGTAACATGTTGTACCCACTGCCTCTTCCTAGAATTGTTGCCCTAACCTGCCACCACTGAGAATGCACCTTTATTTTTCCATCAACGTCATGTTCATCCTTTCTGGAACTCCATTTTGTTGAGGTGTATATGGAGTAGTCTTCTGCCTTTTTATACCACACTTCTTATAGAATTCTTCAAATTATTCCCGCAGAACTCTCTTCCATTATCTGTCTTCAACACCTTAATTCTTTTCTTTGTTTGATTCTCAACAAGAGCCTTAAACTCTTTAAACCTGTCAAAGACTTCAGATTTCTTCTTGAGGAAATATATCCAAGTATTCCTTGAGAAGTCATCTATAAATGAGACATAGTACACAGATTTTCCTAATGATGGGACCAACACGGGTCCAAAAACATCACTGTGAACTAGCTATAAAATTCCTTCTGTCCTCGTTGCACCAGAGGGGAATCTTACCCGATTCTGCTTCCCATATAGACAATGTTCACAGAAATCAAAATCCAAAGTGGAGTTAGACATACCTTCAACCATACCTTTACCATGTAGTAGTCGAAGACCCTTCTCTCCGATATTCCCCAGTCTTTGATGCCACATCATAACCTTTTCTCTAGATACTATAGGAGTTCTTTCTTCTTCAAATCCAATATCAGGAACAATGGAACTATTACACCCATCACTAATAGTGCTTCCTTGCAGCTTATATAGAGTTCCAAACCAAACTCCCTTCTGCAACACCATTTCTCCTCGAACCATCCTCCAGGTTTCCTTTTCAAATATTGTTTTTACCCCTGCATCATCCATTTTGCTTACATAAATCAAATTTCTAGCCAAACCTAGGGTGTGTATAACACCAGGAAGTGTTATAATCCTTCCATCTATGAGCCTCTACTTGAATCTTCCTCGTCCTATGATTTTGGTTGTCGAATCATCACCTAAGAAAAAATTACCTACATCATACCTTTTGTATTCGCAGAACCACTCCCTATGGGGAGTCATATGAAAAGGATGCACCAGAGTCAACCAACCATGCCTCATGATCTGAATGTGTGCTTGAAGAAACCAAGTACACATCCCCTCCTTCTTCCTTGGAGGTCTTTTCTTCTGTAGAATGAGATTCTTTAGATCCCTTCTTTTTCTCAACTTTGGATCTACACTTCTTCTTGTAGTGCCCTTATTTTCCACATCTCCAACATACCCTTAAAAACTTTCCAAGAGATTTAGATCTACCCTTAGACTTATATCTCCCACTTGAGAAATTAGATCTATTCCTTTCCTGGGAACGTCCTCTTGCAAATAATGTGTCTGTTGGCACAGTCGTCCCCACTCCTCGGAGAACGATCGCTCTCACCAGGACCTTCTCTAATATTTGGCCCGAAGAGCGTCAATGCTCCTCTAATTCTTCACCCACAACACTCTCCAATGATCTCCCTTAACAGTCAGAAAATCAAAATTCGCGATATCGTGAATTCTATGCTCGCGTGCCTTATGCCTCACAAGTCCCCAAACCCCGATATGGGTCAATCGTTGACTTTCTCCCTTCTATCATTGGAGGTTTCCCTATCGGGATATCGCTACTCGCGATGTCGACACTCTGAATTTCCAAACTCCGAGACCCGATGTGCCGACCCTCCGATACAATGCCACCTATACTCTGCTAGATCCCAGGGTCCCACACTGCCACGTCACCTTCGGGATATCGCAGATCGTGAATCCGACATGCAAGTGTTCTCTCTCATCGAGAACCCTGATTCTCCGAACCCCGATTAGATGGGATTCCTTAACACGCGTCCCCACGATCAACAGTTGTGATCTATTGAGATATCGTGGATCGCGATATCGTCACTCCCGTTCCAACGGCTTGGTGCTTCAACTCGCGATATGCCGATATGCGATGGCACGTGCAAATATGATGGTTCCTATGAACCCAGATCGATGGCACTACTTCCTCCTGAGCTTCGAACTTCTAAATGATCGCACTGTAATCTCCGTGCACCTTTGCAAGATCTGACGGCCCTCGGGTTCTCGTGGAATCTCTCCAGGAGATTTCAACCGTCCATCCTTCCTTTGATATTTCTTGCGAGATGAATCAAACGCTTCCTCTGTGAAGACTTGTTCAACCACTCACCAACCTGTGGAGCTTCTCTCGGGCGTTCCACCGCACTCCTGAAATTCTCCTCCCGTGAACTGTAGGCCTGTTCCTCCTGAGCTTGTCTTCGCTTCACAAGTCTTTATGAGGACTTGTTGCACGCACTCCTTGCGGCAACTCTTCGAACACGACTAAGTGTTGAATCTTCCTCGACTCTGCGCGCTCATCTGCAGCAGCAGTCCTAATTCCCTTTTGACTCAGAATCGCAACTCTGAGTCTCTGTCTAGCCTGCGCACACCTTGCACGGCTCTGGTGCCAAACCTGCACTCCTGAGAACTTAGAACAAAAGTTTCCTCTACCTGAACCCTGCAGTCACGCACTCCTTGCGGAAAAATTCGACTGCACTCCTTGCAGGAATTCTCTGGTTCAAGATAGAGAAACAATTGAAACTAACTCCTTGTTCTCACAGACTTCATTTTTACCATGAAATCACATACACATCATATCAAGCAAATGCATGAAAAGAAGCAAACATTCATGAGAAAAATATCATCAATACACAGAGAGTAACACAACCATGGAATTGAATCAAAGCTTTTTCTATTAATTCAATATCTGTACATGGGTGTTCTTCATACACTTCTCTGTTGCTCTTCTCTTCTTGCTCCTGATTGATAATGTTACAATGTACAAAGGAGGGTGTCTATATTCTGTTTCCCTCTCGAGCTCTAAAACAATCAAGTCTACAATTAAATTTCTATCTACCAGCATTAAATCTATTAAATGCCTCAACTACTTAAGGACGTGAGCTATCTGCTCAAGGTCCATTACAATATATAAAGTGTGCTTCATTAACTCTACACATTAATGCTTGGCGCAATAATATCAAGGGTTCAAAAATTTTGCTGGCGTTGTCCAGTTGTTCTCCGCTTCCGCGCTGGCTCGCTTGACGTGGGCGATGCTCCTGCATCATACTCCCTCGCTTGAAAATTTTCATGGGCTCCTGTCCATGAGCTCCTGCACAGTCTGCCTATGCTTCTGTATCACTGCTTCTGATTCCCAGCTGGCATCTTCGACTGGGTGATTCTTCCATTTGACCAGATACTCAAAATATTTCTTTCGTCTGGTCTTCCTACCCACTCGCTTATCCAATATGCATTCCATCTGCGGCTTTTCTGCTACTGGCATCTGCTTCGTCCAATGGATCACTGGCTCCTCAGTTCCAGTGTCTGTTTCTCCAGCCCTATATGGGTATAAATCCGAAACATTAAATATCGAAGATATCCCGATGCCATCCGGCAACTCAATCTCATAAGCATTCTCGCCAAATTTCTTCAGGACTCTGCATGGCCCAATTTTCTTCATCTTCAATTTGTTATATGTTCCCCTTGGGAACCTCTCCTTCCTTAGGTGTGCCAGAACAAAATCCCCAACTTCAAACTGAAGTTGTCTCTTCCACTGATGAGCTCTGCGCTTGTACTCCTGATTTGAATTCATCAGTCGCTGCTTCACCCTGCCGTGAAGTTCCTTCATCGCCTCAGCGAATTCTTCTGCACTAGCACTGCTAGTCGCAGTCTGCTCTGAATCTCGCAATTCAGAAACTCCTCTCGGTTGTGTCCCATACACAATATGAAATGGACTTTTCCATGTGCTTCGATTCACAGAGTCATTGTAAGCAAACTTTGCCTGTGGCAACACACTATCCCAGCTGTCGTGGTGTTCTGTCACCAAACTCCTCAACATATCTCCCAGACTTCTGTTGACCACCTATGTTTGTCCGTCTGTCTGCGGGTGATACGCAGAACTAAATGTCAGATTAGTTCCTAGCTTCTTCCATAGCGTTCTCCAAAAATGACCTATGAATTTGGTATCCCTGTCCGAGACTATGCTTCTCGGCAATCCATGAAGTCTAACAATCTCTTTGAAAAACAAGTTTGCGATGTGGGTCGCATCGCTGGTCTTCTGGCATGGAATGAAATGTGCCATCTTTGAAAACCTGTCCACCACCACAAAGATGGAATCAACCCCTCTCTGCGTCCTCGGTAGTCCTAATACAAAATCCATGCTTATCGCCTCCCATGGCCTCTCTGGTATGGGCAATGGCTGATAAAAACCTACATTCTGCTTCCTCCCCTTCGAATGTTGACAAATTTGACACCTATCAACAAACCTCTTGACATCTGCTCGCATGCCTGGCCAAAAATATGATTTGCCCAGCTTTGCGAATGTCTTATCGTGGCCAAAATGTCCTGCTAAACCACCACTATGCTTCTCCTTTAGCAGGTTCTCCCTCATGGAGCAATTCAGAATGCACAACTGGTTGCCTCTGAACAACAGTCCATCCTGAATCATGTAATCCATCCATGGGCTCCAATCTCTGAGAACTGGATTCTCAGCTGCTTCATACGCTTCTTCAAAATTTGCGTCTCCTGTGTACATGTCCTTCAGATTTTCAAAACCCAAGGTTTTGACTCGAAACTCCTGCAGTAACAAACATTTCCTGCTCAAAACATCAGCCACTTTGTTAGCAGTTCCTAAAATGTGTTTAATTACAAACGTGAAATTCTGCATATACTCTACCCATTTTGCATGTTTCTGATTCAACTTCTCCTGTTGACTCACAAACTGCAATGCATGATTATCGTTGTACAATACAAATTCTTTTGGGATCAGGTAATGCCTCCACTTCTTTAATGCCTGTATGATCGCATAAAACTCTTTATCATACGTGGAGTATTTCAGCTTTGCTTCATCCAGCTTCTCGCTAAAATAGGCAACTGGCCTGTCCTCTTGGCTCAAGACCGCTCCTATAGCATATCCGCTGGCATCACACTTCACCTGAAATGTCTTTTGAAAGTCTGGCAACACTAACACTGGCTTCTCTGTGATCTTCCTCTTCAACAGATTGAAGCTCTTCTCAGCCTCTATTGTCCAATGAAAAGACTTATGCCGCTTCTTCACTGTGTCCATCATCGCGACGCTAATTCCACTGAAATTCCTGATGAATTTTCGGTAGAAACTAGCCAAACCATGGAAACTCCTCACCTCGAAAACATTTCTCGATGATGGCCAATTTTTGATCACTTCCACCTTTTCAGGATCCATCTTCAACTCATTTGCCGAAATAACAAAACCCAAATAGATGAGCTCTGTCTTCATGAAATAACACTTCTTCATGTTGATCAACAACTTCTCTTGTTGTAGCTTTCTCATCACAATGGCCAAATGTTTCAAATGTTCAGCCTCTGATTTACTGTAAATCAGTATATCATCCAAATAAACAATAACAAACTTTCCGATGAATTCCCACAGGACTTCATTCATCAGCCTCATGAAAGTACTTGGCGCATTCGTCAAGCCAAACGACATAACCAACGATTCGTACAAACCTTCGTTTGTTTTGAATGCCATCTTCCATTCATCACCTTCCCTCATGCAAATCTGGTGATATCCGCTTTTCAGATCAATTTTTGAAAAATAATTTGCCCCACTTAGGCAATCCATCAGATCATCCATTCTCGGCAGTGGAAATCTGTACCTGATGGTGATTTTGTTAATCACTCTGGAATCAGTACACATTCTCCATCCTCCATCCTTCTTTGGGCTTAGTACTGTCGGAAAAACACACGGACTCAAGCTCTCCATGACCAGTCCTTTATCCAATAAATCCTGGACCTGTCTTTTGACCTCCTCATTCTCCTGTGGCGTCAACCTGTATGCAGCCTTATTCGGCAAACTCGCTCCTGGTATGAGGTCGATGTGGTGACTTACACTCCTCATCGATGGCAACGAATGAGGTAATTCGTCCACGATGATGTCAGCGAACTCTTTCAGCAGTTCCTGAATCTCTTCTGGCAAGTCGTCCACTCTCGTGCTAGTGAGGACAATTCTTGGTTTCCTGACCACAAAGAATTGTGGATCTTCCTTCTTCTCCATCTCTGTGAGAAGCTCCTTCCCACTCATGAGAAGTATGGTATTGTTTACTTCCGGTTTCACTTCTTTATCCTTTATCGGAAGTAATCTGTGTGCCCTCCCATCCTTCTCTAAAGTGTATGTGTTCATCCTCCCGTCATGAACCACATTTCTGTCATATTGCCACAGTCTACCCAATAACAAATGACATACATCCATGGGAATGACATCACACAGAATTTTATCATTATATCCCCCAATTTTGAACTCAACCAAGCATTGTTTGGTAACACTCACCTGGTGTCCTTTCTGTAGCCATGATACTTTATATGGACTCGGGTGATCAGTTGTCTCCAACTCTAATTTTTCCACCATCTCGGCTGAAACGAGATTATCGGTGCTCCCGCTGTCCACAATGACCTTGCACTTTCTGCTCTTGGTTGTGCATGCGGTTCTGAACAGTCGGCTTCTCTGAGCTGTATCCTCCACCTCCTTCTCATGTGTCAAAAGGATTTTATGCATTCCAAGTGATCTCTCGCTGTCTGCATCTTCGTTCTCAGCATCATGCCTCTGAGCTTCAGTGATGTGAGTTTCTCCAACGTCCTTCTTCTTCTCTGGACACTCGAATGACTTGTGCCCATTTTTCCCACATGTAAAACATGTGATAACTCCACCTCTTCCTCTACCTCGACCTCTAGTACGAGGAAGAGTGTTTGCGTCATCATAATCTCCTCGCTGATCATTTCGCTGTCCTCTCGGTTCAACATATGGTTGCCTCTGTTGTGAGGTTCCACCTCTCTCAACCTTCCCCTGAGGTTTCTTCCACTCCTCCTTGGGCTTCTGATATTTCTCCTGGGCAACTGCCTTGCCTCTGGGCTGACTTCTGCCTCGCCCTCGCTATCCTTGCTTTCGACTCAGCTTCTCTTCGACTTTCAGAGCCAATTGGTAAGCATCTTCCACCGTCCTGATGGTTAGCATGCTTAATTCATCCTGAATGTCGTACCTCGATCCATTCAGGTATCTGGCAACATTCTCATCATCGCTCTCCCGATGACCTGCTGGGATATTGAGCTTATAAAACTCTTCGGTGTATTCCTTCACCGTCATCAACTTCTGTCTCAGGTTCTGCATTCGCCTGAACAATGTGATCTGGTAATCTCTTTGGATGAAATTTGCCTTCATCTTCGCAATCATTCGATCCCAGCTTTTGATCTTTGGTTTACCTTTGGAACGTCTATCTGCTTGTAGCTCGTCCCACCATAATGTTGCATGTCCCTTCAAATTCATGACAACGTGCCTAACCTTCTTGTCCTCTTCAATATCCTCATAATCGAAGTAGGTTTCAAGAGCCCTGATCCAGTCCAGTAACTCTTCTGCATCCAGGATTCCTTCATAGACTGGAATGTCCATTTTGGTCTTGGAACTCATCCTGGAAATGGCTTTGATCAACCGCTCAGTTGATGCATCCTCTGTTGTGACCTCTTCATCATGTCCAGCTTCTTCTTCGACCTCGGAATCACTAAGATCCCCTGCGCCAACTCCGCGTCTTTGTGTTGTCTCCATCTCCTCAAGCCTTGCTCGGAGATCTCTCATCTGCCGCTCCATTTCTGGATTTCCTGCCGGCCTACCTCTTCTTCTCACCTCCCTGTCTTCTGGGTCAGGTGACTGCCTTTCTCTCCTTGGTGGCATGATGTCTTCTCTTCTCTTCTACAGAAAGAAAAGAATTTGCCGCTCTGATACCACATTGCCGCAGTCGTCCCCACTCCTCGGAGAACGATCGCTCTCACCAGGACCTTCTTTAATATTTGGCCCGAAGAGCGTCAATGCTCCTCTAATTCCCCGTCGAGAATTCTTCACCCACAACACTCTCCAATGACCTCCCTTAATAGTCATAAAATCGGAATTCGCGATATCGTGAATTCTATGCTCACGTGCCTTATGCCTCACGAGTCCCCGAACCCTGATATGGGTCAATCGTTGACTTTCTCCCTTCTATCATCGGAGGTTTCCCTATCAGGATATCGCTACTCGTGATGTCGACACTCTGAATTTCCAAACTCCGAGCCCCGATGTGCCGACCCTCCGATACAATGCCACCTGTACTCCGCTAGATCCTGGGGTCCCACACTGCCACATCACCTTCAGGATATCGCAGATCGCGAATCCGACATGCAAGTGTTCTCTCTCGTCGAGAACCCCGATTCTCCGAACCTCGATTAGATGGGATTCCTTAACACGCGTCCCCACGATCAACGGTTGTGATCCTATCGGGATATCGCAGATCGCGATATCGTCACTCTCGTTCCAACGGCTTGGTGCTTCAACTCGTGATATGCCGATATGCGATGGCACGTGAAAATCTGATGGTTCCTATGAACCCAGATCGACGACACTACTTCGTCCTGAGCTTCAAACTTCTAAATGCTCACACTGTAATCTCCGTGCACCTTTGCAAGATCTGACAGCCCTTGGGTTCTCGTGGAATCTCTCCAGGAGATTTCAACTGTCTGTCCTTCCTTTGATATTTCTTGCGAGATGAATCAAATGCTTCCTCCGTGAAGACTTGTTCAACCACTCGCCAACCTATGGAGCTTCTCTCGGGCATTCCACAACACTCCTGAAATTCTCCTCTCGTGAACTGTAGGCCTGTTCCTCCTGAGCTTGTCTTCGCTTCACAAGTCTTTATGAGGACTTGTTGCACGCACTCCTTGCGGAAACTCTTCGAACACGACTAAGTGTTGAAGCTTCCTCGACTCTATGCGCTCATCTGCAGCAGCAGTCCTAATTCCCTTTTGACTCAGAATCACAACTATGAGTCTCCGTCTAGCCTGCGCACACCTTGCACGGCTCTGGTGCCAAACCTGCACTCCTGAGAACTTAGAACAAAAGTTTCCTCTACCTGAACCCTGCAGTCACGCACTCCTTGTGGACAAATTCGACTGCACTCCTTGCAGGAATTCTCTGGTTCAAGATAGAGAAACAATTGAAACTAACTCCTTGTTCTCACAGACTTCATTTTTACCATGAAATCACATACACAACATATCAAGCAAATGCATGACAAGAAGCAAACATTCATGAGCAAAATATCATCAATACACAGAGAGTAACACAACCATGGAATTGAATCAAAGATTTTTCTATTAATTCAATATATGTACATGGGTGTTCTTCATACACTTCTTTGTTGCTCTTCTCTTCTTGCTCCTGATTGATAATGTTACAATGTACAAAGGAGGGTGTCTATATTCTGTTTCCCTCTCGAGATCTAAAACAATCAAGTCTACAATTAAATTTCTATCTACCAGCATTAAATCTATTAAATGCCTCAACTACTTAAGGACGTGAGCTATCCGCTCAAGGTCCATTACAATATATAAAGTGTGCTTCATTAACTCTACACATTAATGCTTGGCGCAATAATATCAAGGGTTCAAAAATTGTGCTAGCGTTGTCCAGCTGTTCTCCGCTTCCACACTGGCTCGCTTGACGTGGGCGATGCTCCTGCATCATCTGTGCTATGTCCTTCCATATTCTTCTGTCTCATATCCTCCGACAACAAGGATGAGACCACTTCTTCAAACTTCAAGGTAGTTGTATTAATACCTATGGCCACAACCAAACTATCCCACGAGTCTGGTAAATAACAAAATAAAATAATACATATATCTTAATCTGAAATTTTAATCTCAACAGATACTAACTAACTTACCACGGTATTGAAGGCGTTCAAATGCTCTACCACTGAGTCTCCATCTCTCGTCCTCAGGTTATACAACTTCTTTCTCAGGAATAGTTTATTTACTAGGGATTTAGACTGATACAACTTCCCCAAATTTTATTTTTCCAGTCATCTGTTGAAGTTCCTATAGGTGCAGTACCTGGATCTACCGCAATACACTGATCTCTGTCCACCAACAAATCTTCCATCTTGAGCTTCCATAACTCAAAAATGTTCCCATTAAACTTCTCGATCTCCATCTTCGAATTGCTTTCCATTTCTTTTCACCTGAAAAATCAATACCACTGATATCCCACTGTAACAAGGCTTATCACAGTCCTGATCCAAGCCCTTGACCACAAAGGCATCCCCCTGAAGCCAACAAAAGCTCTGATACCAAATGTAGATTTTAACCTTGTACAATATCTACTGCAAATAGGTATTCAGTAAAAGAAAAAATAAAAGATACAATGGAAAATACAAACATTACATAGAGATTTTTCCCTTGGAAACCCAAACCGAGAAAACCAACATATTCTATATATTCATTGTGATACATTGTTTACAATACAAGATACATATAGGATCCAGCAGCATTCAAAACCCTAATCCAATGACCTAGATTAGTCCACAACCCTAATTCTTTTATAGGAAATAGAAAACCATCGACAAAGAAACCATGTGTTGAAAAACCACCTAAATATGTGACACGTTTCCTGAGTCAGAAAAAAATTTCATGTGAAACTACTTGTGCAAATAATATAACACATACCCAACAGAATCTAATGATCAGAGGGCTAGAGAAACCCCTCTATATTTGGTAGCTATTGTTAGAAGTCTGAAGGAAGACAATGTAAGGCTTATGAGGGCTCAAACTGAGCATGCAAAGTTGAATGCAGTACTACTGTAGAGCTTGTATGAGATTCAGAAGCATCTCTAGAAAGGTATTATTAATGAAGAATTGCAGTAATAGAAGAGGTTGAAAACCCCTTCAGATTCCCAAAAGAACAAATTGGACCATAGCGATGTAGGAAAGAGTTCTTCCAAGAAGAGGCATTGAAATGCCAAGAAGGTAAATCTGGTGGGAGTATTTCCACAAAGTCATCCAGTAGAAATATTTCTTCCAAGGAGGTATCCAATAATGATACTGGGTTAGGTGTCCCTAAGAAGAAAAGGAAGAGACATTCACAGAGTTCCCTAAATGAGGAATTCAAGAAAGCTAAGCCATCTATCTTTCATGGATAAATCAAGAAGGAAGAAGAATTTGAGGCTTGGTTGTTGAGTTTTAAGAAGTATTTCCGGGGACATAATTACTCAGACAATACAAAAGTGAAATTTTCTATCTTCAAACAGAATGGAGGAGCTTCCATATGGTGGGAAGACCTCAAGGAGGTAAAAGGACTCAAGGAAAACAAAATGACCTGAAAGCATTTTGATAAGTACTTTTGAAAAGCTTACTTATCATAGAATTATTATTATGATAGAATCAAGGAATTGTATGAGCATAAGTTGGGACAACTTACCATGGATTCATATGTTAAGAGTTTTTTGGAGCTATTGATGTATGTTCCTTACCTCAAGGATGAGAAAGAAAGGATACAATTTTTTCTCAGTGTATTACCACAATCCTATCAGGAGAGAATTGAATTTTACAAGACCAAGACACTAGAGGACACTATAAGGAAGACTGTGTGTTAATATGATCAGTCTAAACATAAGCAAGAGCCTTCTGAGGATTGAAGGAGAAAGGATAAGAATGGATTCCAAAATAAAGGATTCAAATCCTTCCCATATAAGAATCCAAAGAAAGGATCTCAGTTTGGTCAACCAAGAAGAAGTGTGCATCAACAGAACTTCCCATCTCAGAGTGAAAATAAGCCAGTAGAGTAGGCAAGAGGAAGAACAAAGGAACCCAAGAAAGGACCTTTGCAATGCTGAGGTTGTGGATAACCACACCTATTGAGGGATTCTCCTCATAGGAAGCAAGACAATAAGACATTTTATCATGTACATGAAGCTTCTACTATCAATGATGTGTCCAGAAGCATGCTCGAGATATACACAGTTGTGTAGAATTAGCAAGCAGACGACCAAGCTTCAGTAGTGGATTTGGAAGGTATAATATCCAAGAAAATTGTTTCTATTTTAATTGACCCTGGATCTAACCTTAGCTATGTATCAAGTTGTTGAAGCATGTGGATTACAAAAGAAGAAGCATTCAAAAACATGGTTAGTCCAATTAGCCACAATAACTAAGAGAAAAGTAGCATAAATGATAGAGGTATGTCCATTTTAGATGAATGGATTGCATACTCAAGAAACCCTAAATATCCTACCTTTGGGATCATATGATATGATGTTAGGTATGGATTGGCTAGCTACCCACAAGGAAAAAATGAATTGTTATGAGAAAAACTTGGAATATGAGGACGAAGAAGGCAATGCAAAAGTTTTGCAATACATTTGGAAGCCAGTTTCAATTAGACAAATATGGACATTGAAACTTAATAAGTTAAATCAGAAAGGATGCCCATTGTATGCAATATAGGTGCTTAACTTAGTAGAAGGAAAGAAGTTGAAGGCTAAGAATTGTTAAGATATTGTGTAACTGCAAAGAATATTCTTATCCCCTTTTGTGGATAAAGATGAAATATATTTATTATTGCTTAGATCAATCCCCTTTTGTGGATTGATCATGTCGGGCATTGTAATTGACCAAATCCCCTTTTGTGGATTGTTCAAACCCTAATTGTAATAAGAAGAATGAGAAGTCGGCCCCCAGATTAAATAAAGGTGGTTCTAACCACCCAGATTGAGAAGTCGGCCCTGATAGTGAAAAGACACCTCAGTTTAGGACCTGCCAGATTGTATAAATAAGAGAGGCCAGCACCTCATTTAGATACAGACACAACTCACTCATCTAGTGCGCAAGTATTGAAGGAAGTTGTAGTTACCAGTTGTCGGAAAAAGGAAGATAGCGAGAGGTGCATTCTTGGGAGAGGAATTTCTGTGTTGTTTGGTTCATTGTATTGGCTATCTATATTAAGGAAGTTTTGTTGCATTTTCTCCCCCATGAGGGTTTCCCAGGATAAATGTTGTGTATATTGTGATTGTGTTTCTCTCAATGATCTTATCTATGTTATTGTTATCTAGTAAATTGAAAGGTAACCTAATAATAGCAGAAACTTTAACATGGTATCATAGCTAAGCTAAAGAGAGAATGTTTCACAGGAAAAATAAAAATGCCATTGTTTTCGTACAAGAAAATTAGGGCTTTTTATTGAAGAAGAATTTCAGCCCCAAAACCATCTAGAAAAGTGTGCCCTACCTCAAGGAACATTTTGGCATCCTCAGCGCACCTTTTTAGTGGCTATATCTCCTGGAAAGTGAAACCCTAGTTTTCACAAAGTACCAGAAGTACCAAAAAACCAAAAGAACCAATCGAGAAATCTGCAGATCAAGTTTGAGGGGGTAAAATTTGGATTTTTGAAAATCTRACTGTACCAGAGTACTCACCTCAGTCCAGCGCATCTTTTGGTGAGTTCATTTTTCAAATCCCAGAAATTTGATTTTTCTATTATTTCTATAGCCCAGTGGGATAGGGTTTTTACTGCAAGAAAKAATGGATACCAGCATGAGGGTAGAAGACAGGCTGGAAGGATCTAGAAAATTCAGATCTTGGAAGCATAGGTTGTAGATGATTCTAGACGAGAATGATCTCCTAGAACATGTTACAGTGGGTGTACCAGAACCAGATGAAGAAGAGAAAAAGACCAAGCATCAGAAGAATGAAAAGAAAGCAAAGAGAATCGTGTCAGATTCAGTAAAGGATCACTTGATCCCTCATATTTCTGAACTACAAACAACAAGGCAAATGTATGAAGCACTCAACAGGTTATATGAAATCAAAGACATTAGCTGGAATCTTTCCTTAAGAAATCAATTTTGTAATATGAAGATGGAAAACTCAAAATCTGTCACATCCTATCTTATGAGAGTTTCTCAAATCATAGATCGGCTTGCATCTATTGGAGATGTCATTAGTGACAAAGAGCTTGTAACCACAACCCTAAATGGGTTTCCAACATTTTGGATTCCTTTTGTACAAGGAGTGTGTGCAAGAATCAAGTTACCCAAGTTTGATAAGTTGTGGGCAGATTGTACACACGAAGAATCTAGACTTGCAGACCAACAGAAGAGATATTTTTTTTATGAAGAAGAAGCTCTTACAACTCAAAAGAACAAAAGAAGTTCCTTCAGGAAGAACAATAAAGAAGCTAACTTCGTAAGATTTCTGGATAAGAAGAAAGATGTTTCAAAAATTAGATGCTACAACTGTCAAAAGTTGGGACACTTTTCCTATGGTTGTCCTCAAGGAAAAGGGAAAAGAAAGTATCAAGCACATGTGGCAGAGGAGGAGGAATTTCCTCCCTCAAAGAAAGCTTTAGCATAAATTGAGGGTTATATACTTTAAGTTGAAGATAGTTGATTTGAAGAAAGATAGAAAATGGTGGAGCCCGTAGAGCCTCCCCACACAAAAAACAAAAGATAAGTATTCATGTTTATTTTTAGTATCTAGTTTACCTTATCATTACAAGTTAGATTTTTTTGTGATAATTTTAATTAACCTCGTTTTATTTCAGTGTCTATGCAGACTTAACAAAGGATAAAGAAAGAGATAAAATATTTATTTCAGGTATGATCACTCATGAGAGTGACAAAGAAATCATATTGTAAGTAAGTTTACAAGTCTCGGAAGAAAGAACTTATGTCGTGACTTGCAGAAGTTAGACAGCTTGAGAAGGACATATGATATGGTGATAGTTAGTAAAGACTAGACAATATGCAGTATTTATATAGGAGCAGGAGGCTCCTAAAGATGTAGAACAAAAATGTTCAAGATGAAGAAAAAGATGGATACTCAGATATAGTGAATGAGATGCAGGTAACTACAAGTTTCTCCAGTACCATTCTTATAGATGTAGAGGGAGCAGGTTGATCCAATATGAAGTAGGAAAGAAAGAACTCAAGAAGGCACCTAGGATATTATAGAAGAAGAACTTCAAGGATGATGATTAGAAGCTATTAGTTTGGTGCAAGAGGGAACCATGTCTCCGAGTTTGAAATGAAGGATCATGATTTGATGCAGTTAGGAAAGAAGATGGATGGTTCCCAGCAAATGGGTAGAATGGTATTATACCATGGAAAGATTTTGGACCACAAGATATTTTCATATCCCATAGCTAGACCTTCGTAGAGAAGGAAAGAGAAATCCCACAGGTAGACCTTCATAGAGAAGGAAAAGAGAAGAGACCTTCGTAGAGAAGGGGAATGAGAAATTTGCCAAGGTTAGCCTCTGTCCAAGTTTTGAGTTTTGGATACTCTAGAGACATGCTAGAATACCCTCGTAAAGAGGGGTGTGACCACCCTCGTAGAGAGGAATGTGGATGTTTCTCCAAGGGGCAGCGGGAAGATACTCTCCTCTGGCCAAGGATTGAGTAGCCTAGAACACAAACCTCGGCCATGTGGAATGGTTAGTTGGCTCTTGAGTTTTGTGTCGTGATCCTCCATGGATCATGGAAAGGGAGTCTAGTCTTGCCCAGGCTAGCATCTTAGCTTCTCTAGTTCATGTGGGATGACTAGGAGTGAAGCTATGGTAGTAGTCCTCTCCAGTGGATGGGTGAGATACATGACTACAAGAGAAGGGAGAACATAAAAGGAATGGAAAAACTCATAGAATATCTTCTATGTGAAGATAAGATATCTTCTGTGTGAATATAAGAAAGAAGTATCTTCTGCGTGAAGACGAAAGAAAGAAAGAGTATCTTCTGCGCGAAGATAAAGAGAACAAAACTTCTGATGATTTATAGATATGCCAGTCAGTGATCATGATGCCAGATGACCAAGTGAATTATATTGATGCCTCCTATTATCCAGTTGATTATGTTACCCAGTTGATGATGTTATCTAGTGGATGTTGCTACCTAGTTGATGTTGACATCCAGTGACCTGTCAAAAGATAAAGAATATCCTTCTTGTTAAGAGGGAGTGTTAAGATATTGTGTAACTGCAAAGAATATTCTTATCCCCTTTTGTGGATAAAGATGAAATATATTTATTATTGATTATATCAATCCCCTTTTGTGGATTGATCATGTCAGGCATTGTAATTGACCAAATCCCCTTTTGCAGATTGGTCAAACTCTAATTGTAATAGGTAGAGTGAGAAGTCGACCCCCAGATTAAATAAAGGTGGTTCTAACCACCCAGATTGAGAATTCAGCCCTGCCAGTGAAAAGACACCTTAGTTCAGCACCTGCCAGATTGTATAAATAAGAGAGGCCAACGCCTCATTTAGACACACACACAACTCACTCATATAGTGCACAAGTATTGAAGGAAGCTACAGTTACCAATTGTCGGAAGAAGGAAGAGAGCGAGAGGTGCATTCTTGGGAGAGGAATTTATGTGTTGTTTGGTTCATTGTCTTGGCATTGTATTGGCTATCTATATTAAGGAATTTTTGCTGGGTTTTCTCACCCATGAGGGTTTCCCAGGAAAAATTTCATGTATCTTGTGATTGTGTTTCTCTCAATGATCCTATCTATGCTATTTTTATCTACTAAATTGAAAGGTAGCCTAATAATAGCTTAAAATTTAACAAGAATCACCTTGTGTTGTGTGACTTTAAGGATGTATTTCCAGAGGAGATATCGGGACTACCTCCTAAGAGAGATTTTGATTTTTCGATAGATCTCATGCCTGGAGCGTTACCAACGTCAAAAGTTCCCTATATAATGAGCACACCAGAATTGGTGGAGATGAAGGTACAACTAAAGGAGATGTTTGATAAAGGTTACATCGGGACAAGTGTATCCCCATGGGGAGCACCAACTCTATTTGTAAATAAGAAGTATGGCACATTGAGGCTATGTATTGACTACAAATAGTTGAAAAATATGACCATCAAGAACAAGTATCCATTGCCTAGAATCGATGATCTCTTTGACCAACTTAAAGGAGCTACAATTTTCTCAAAGATTGATTTGAGATCGAGGTATCACCAATTCAAAATCAAGGATGAGGACATTCACAAGACAACTTTTAGAACAAGGTATGGACATTATGAGTTTTTGGTTGTGCCATTCGGACTCACTAATGCACCAACTATTTTCATGTGCCTGATAAATAATGTTCTCAGTAAGTATCTAGACTAGTTTGTCTTGGTATTTGTGGATGATATTTTGGTGTGTTCCAAGATCAAAGAAGAGCATGAGGAGCATATCAGGATGGTATTACAAGTGTTGAGAGATCACCAACTTTATGCTAAGTTCAACAAGTGTGATTTATTTCAAAGAGAAATCCATTATTTAGGCCACACCATATCAGCCGAGTGGTAGTATATCTCGAAAAGATGAATACAATCATGGATCGACCTACCCCTAGAAATGTAATAGAGGTATGGTGTTTCATGGGATTAGCTAGGTATTATAGAAGATTCATAAAGATATTTTCCAAGGTTGGTCTGGTTGGCCATCCCATTACCTCATTACAAATAAAAGGGAAAAAGTTTACATGGTTAGCAGAGTGTGAATCCAACTTTCAACAACTAAAACACCTTTTGACCAATGCCCATGTTTTAAATATTGCAAACCCTGAAAAATAATTATTGGTTTGTATCGACGCTTGCAATGAAGGAATTGGTGGATTCCTTATGCAAGAGGGAAATGTGATCAATTATGAATCATGAAAATTAAATAAGCACAAGAATAAGTATATCACTCACGATCTAGAGCTTGCAACAATCGTGCATGCGTTGAAAATGTGGAGGCATTACTTGCTCAGAAAGAGGTTCATCTTAATGACAGAAAATTTTGGTATGAAGTATTTTTTTGACCAGCCGAGGTTAAACGCTAGACATGCTAGATGGATGGCACTAATCTACGAGTTTGATTTTGAAATAAAACACATAAAGGAAAAGGAAAACAAAGTGGAAGATGCACTTAGTCGAAGTGTGCAGACTATACACTTGGCAACAACGAGTGTGGGAGAGTATGACATCCAAAAAAGGATCAAAACCATCTCATAAGGAGATGCGTTCTTCAATCATGTGAAAGAAGGGTTGCAACAAGAACCCAGGGAGAAAAGGTATGAAGGATATCAACTTGGGACTGATAACCTACTATTGTATAATAACAAGATACATGTTCCTAGTTTAGCAGAGATGAGGCACCTGATTATGGATGAATTCCATAGGAGACCCTATGTAGGTCATCCTGGTTACTAGAAAATTTTAACAACAATAATATAATTTTATTATTGGCTAAGAATGAAGCAAGATATTGCAAAGTTCTTGGAGTGTCAACAGGTAAAAGGTGAACATAAACATCATGTAGGTTTATTGCAGCCATTACCAATTCCAGAATGGAAATGGGAGACTATATCCATGGATTTCATTACTTTTCTACTAAGGACAATTAAGCAACATGATGCAATCATGGTGGTAGTGGACAAGTTGAACAAGGTAGCTCACTTCATTCCTATCAAATCTACTTTTGAGGCCATGTATGTTGCTAACATTTTCATGAAGGAAATTTTCATATTTTATGGTCTACCCAAGACCATAATCTCAGACATGGATGCAAAATTTACCTCAAGTTTTTGGAAAATCTTTTTTGCTAGTTTGGGAACACAGTTGGAATTTAGCATGACCTACCATCCTTAGACAGATGGTCAAACCAAAAGAGTAAACAAAGTGTTGGAGGACATGTTGAGGATGCATGTTATGCATCAACCCAAGAAATGGGAAGAGTATCTACCTATTGGAAAAATTAGTTGTCATTGATGTCAACCCTAGAAGAAGCCCCGAAGCAAGTCCAAAAGCCCCAGAGGTGTGGTCAATAAGCCCCAAAGTTTATTAAAGAAAAACAATACGAAGGACATTGCAAATGCATGCAAAACTTTCATGGATTGATATCCCTTGTCAAGCCACTTCCAACCATAGGTGTCACGCCACATGTTTCCTCACAATTGAGGATATATTTCCTCTTGAATATGTCATTAAGAAGGTTAGTAAATTTGAATCCAATTGGAATAAGTATTAAAGATAAAATTAAAATTGCAAATGTAAAATCGACCCCAATGGATTAATCATTATACAATTAAATTGAATTTTATTTGGGTCAAGTCGACCCTAAAAAGAGGGTGCCAGACTAGTATGTTAGAAAAACAGGACTGCGGAGCAATAACATAAAACAAATGCGGAAATAAAACATAGAAGATACACAATACAAGAGAGACACGGATTTATGTGGTTCACCCAGTGTGGGCTACGTCCACCAGAGAAATTGACAGGTCATTTCTTTATTATTATCCAGCAAAATGAAGGGATACAACCTACAACAAAACCCACTGTAACTTCCACTTCTTTCTCTCACGGTCTCCTCTCTCAGAATACAATACTTTCCATCCTACATAGCCGCAATACATTTCCCTCATAAAAGAGGGTTGCCTTCTAGGGAAAAAAACCCTAACATAATCTCTATCGTTAGATCTGCGACCTTATAATGAACGGTCTAGATTTACAATGAAATTACAATATACTTTTACAAGGAAATTTTTTCTTTGGGGGTTTCTCCCCCGAACCCCCGCTGGGGGCCCGCTTGCCCCCAGCCGGGGGGATAGGCCCCCCGGACCCCGCAGAGGGGGTACCCCCCCTATGCACTCCCCCGCGTGGAAGAGTGTACATACTTCTGGGGTGTAAATACTTCATGGGGTATAAACATGGCTGGAAGTAAAAGACCTATAAATCAGGAAGATAATCAGGCTCCACAACCAACAATCTCCCACTTGGAGACTGATCTCAACAACTCCACCGTTGTTGTATATGCTAGACTCTGAACCTTCTTGGACCTGACAAATTTATCATCTTCATATTCATTCTTGAAGACCAACTAAAACTGAGAAAGAACTCAGTTTCTCCCTGGTTACTCCCTTTGTTAACATGTCTGCAGGATTCTGGCTAGTGTGTATCTTTTCCATCTTCAATTGTCCATCTTCCAAGG
>ML788986.1:268506-296213 GCA_009831015.1 Picea engelmannii
ATTAAAAAACCTCGATGCAAGGAACTCCTCTGATGCCAACATCCAAGGTACCTGACCTAACTATGATCCATGCAGACATTATTACATTATTTACCCTCGCAGGGGCGCGGAGATCCCGTTTACAAAAATATAAGTGCTGGTGTGAAAAAAAACACCCAGTAGAACCCTGCTGTCTTCGACACAGATAATCTTCATGAAATGAGTTGACCTCTGTGCTAACCCAGCGGTCAACAGAACCAATCAATTTTCGATACAAGGTGGGATTTGTTGCCTCCCCAATTGCACCGGAAAGGACTTACTATGATCAATAAATATTGAACAAGGCGGTAGTTCAAAATTCAAAATTCAGAAGTTTTGCAGGGCATTATTGCCTCTTCTTCTTCTTCTTTTTATGCATGTTCCATACCTCCATGGGGAAATTGTAATAAAATGAATTAGCATGAGGTCTTTTGTATATAAAAGACTCAGCTCCCTAAGACTTGGTCATTAGTGCATTACTTTAGAGTGGTTTTTTTCACTTGGTTAATTATTCCTCGCTTTTCAATGACTTATAATTTTCTAAGTTTTTTTACTCATTCCTCCAAAGCTGGAGTGTGTCCTAATGGTTAGGCCTTGGAGTGTTCTGTCTGAGTCTAGTGTCAAATGTATATTACCATGCTAGTCATTTACCCAGAGTCTTATGGACATGCATTAGGTCCCTCCAGGATTTTTAATTGTTTTAATAAAATGTAAAATTCCCGTAAAACAAAGTTTTACCTTGTAAATTGATGTAAATATTGAAAAGTGGTACTAGGAGGTGTTATATGCCTTGGGGAGTATTGTTTTCTAACCCAGAATACCCCTTTTACCAATATACCCATTTTCGAGAGAAATAATTGACTTTTGCTCATAAAAAATCAAATTTACTCAAAAAAGGTGAATAAATCAGCTCCCTATTATTAAGGAAATATGTTGAAAACATGTTTTTGGCTTGTCTCTAGTCTAACTCCCTCTCTTTGCTAGTTGTTGGCATTTAAGGTGAGTTGTTGTAATGTACCCATCTTTGGACATTATTATATTATAGAAGGGATATTTGAGGATTCTCTCTTTCCTAGGGAATTTTCCATGCCAAAAGCACCCTTTCTCATTTGTTCTTGGAGGGGTTTCTCTACAGAATGATTTATTGTGACCAGGGGGCGAAATTACTGAAGGAGGGCATATTTTGGATGAGTGATCTTGTTGTTTGAGGTCAGATTTATCATCTACAACTGGGGTTTCTTCTCATATGAGTTAGTTTTCTTCAAATCTATAGATTGGTGGCCTTTTCTCAGAGTTTGGAGGCCATATTCATAGAGGCCGAATTATTATCGACTTACTACAGCCAGTGGGCCGCAACTTCCAACCAGGGAGATCATATAGTGTCAAGGAACAAAGCCATTTTGGAGGTACAAACTTAAGTAAGTGTTTGGAGGACTTTAGGAGCTGCATCTCATTGTTTCTTTTTTCTTTTGGAGCTATCTACAGCCACAATATCAATCTGATATATGTATTTTCAGATCTGAATATTTCATGTATGGAGCTTCTTATTTAATAAATAAAGGTCAGATCTGATTTGCGGCTATATTTTGGTATTTCTCTTCATGGATTTTTGTTGAAGTATTGTTATTATCCTATTGGTTTGTCATATGCAATTATTGGCTGCAAAAACAAATACAATCAGACCATAAACAACCCAGAAACACATTGCATGCAAACTGTTTGATAAAATACCACAACCAGAAAACCATAAAACTTAACATGTTCCAAGCAAATCTGTTTGGGAACATTACAGTGGTATCAAAGTGAATTTCCTTCGCCAGCCTGTGATATACATTGATGATCTAGAGGAGAGATGGAGTTTGCGGATTTTGCAGAGGAGATCATATATTGTAATGAGGAATATCAAGCCTTTAGTGAGACATTCAGGGCTCAAGTGACATTCCAACAGTTTGTATCCATAAAAAATCCTAGGTGGAGCAAAGATGAGGTTACACAATGGGTCAAAAGGATGGAAGAAATCAATTATTGGTTCAACATAGCAAAAGAAAACAAAGCCAAAGAAGGCAAGGAGGTAGATACATCACTACCAGCTAGTAGATGGAAGGAAGCACAGATTGAACCTACACCCATTAGGTGCAGGGAACTTTGCTACAGTTGCAAAGTGCCTTGGGAGCCAAATCACAAATACAGGGGTAAAGGGAAGGTGCACATTGTTAAGGTGCACTACGACAGTGAGGATGAGGAGATGCATGAGGATGCAACCATAGATGCCTATTTAGAGTAGTTTGATGAGGCTAGTGACTCTTGCGCATCTGAGCATCAGTTGGATGGACAGGATGATAGTGCATGTGCTTTAGCAGTCCTATCAGATAATGTTGAGGACTAAACACTTCAGCATAGTGGTGACACGTGTGAGGATTCAGATGTGTTAGCACTTGGTATGAAGTCATGCGTGGAGAATACGTTTCCTCCCATGCATTTGAGCGTGACACAGTTCTTACCTTCTTAGACATTTATGATAGACATGGCACGGGAGGATATCAATAGCATTCCAGAGGTGGTTGAGGAACCTTGTGTAGCATTTGAACACAAGGGACATGTGGATCTACAGACCCAGGAGGAGAGGCATGACTTGGAGATGGACAATTATATACATACCTATCAGTATGGGGAGAGTGAGTCACCTCTTTTGGGGAGTCCATTGATAGATAGATCAGGTTGTCGAGACTGACAGCTTGTTGGGATACTTACTTCCAGGATCGGTCTACGGTGATGAGGAAGCACTCCTTATTGATCGGGATGACCATAGCACAAGTCTGGACACATCTGTATGGGATCCGGGCGCAGATGATATTAGCAGGGTGAGTGCACAAGAGGATACAACTGCTCATACAGGATACAGTGCAATTCATATGGGGGTAGCAGTGGGTGATGGTGTGTAGTGGCATACAGGAGGACTCAGTAGCATAGTGGACAGTGGGCAGTTCAGTGCCTTATCTTTTGAGGAGTGTGTTGTTGGGGATTCCATTGTTGACACTAGCAGTGAGAGGCATGAGGTAGCACCTCAGCAGGATTGTGATAAGGAGTCACAACACTTGGCAGGACAGTTGAGAATCAATGAGGACATGATCATGGAAGCCACTAGATGCATTGATGATACACACGCATTGGTGGCAGGATATTGTTGGAGGTTCTCGATGGCACATGATAGTTCGGATGGGGGACTTGCCATTGATGACTTCCATACACTCATGGAGAGAGTGACTGTGATGAGGGCCGACTACCAGCAGTTGTTGATGGATAGAGATTACCTATTGGAGGTTGGTGAGATGTATCACACGGCACTGTGGGAGAAGGAGATTGAGGTGGACCGACTCACTCATGAGTTGGTGAGCACACGAGCATTCTTGGAAGGCGCACAGACAACCATTCAAGAATCAGGGTCTAGATTAGAGGAGCTCTTTGAGGAGACTAGTCAGGTATCCTCTACATCTATCTCATTAGAGAGTCAGATATATCCTTCAGCTACATTGCTAGAGGGTGTTGGTGGTTCGGGAGAGGAGCGCCAGTTGATGGAGGAGCATGAGGAGTATCCAGGATTGTTGATGGGTATGGGGAGATATGACCAGGAGACGTTGGAGGATGTCCAAGTGCCACAGGGGCTACCCTTCATGAGGGGTTATGAGTTAGTTGGTCATACACATACACCTGGGGATTCCAGAGCTAGGGGCAGTTATGAGGACACTTCCATTTTGGTTCCAGGAGTGTTTGTCATCCATGGAGAGGTTGACCCTGTAGTACACCCAGGATACAGGATGGTGCAGGAGGATTCAGGAGCTTGCATGAGTATATAGGGACATGCAAAGGTGTACAATGGAATCCAAGAAGATGCATTGGATTGCAGGGAGGAGACATACTTAGTGGAGCATGGACATTCCTCTCCCTTGAAGCAGTACATAGTTCTGGGAGATCACCTTCACAATAGTAGCAACTATATGAGTGATGATGGAGGGAGAGTGATTGACCAGCAGGGTGTGGAGTTATCGACTGTTGTACCCGATGGTTGGAGTTTAGTGATGAGTATAGGCGATTATTCACCATGGGTACCAGTGGATGAGCTTTTGGTCAAATCCTTGGGATTGACCAAAGCATATGATACTCCCCAGGCCTACAGACGATTGCAGTTATTTTTGTCAGCCATTCCCGATATTTTCATCATTGACAGCAGCACAGGGGGAGATAGACAGTGCCAGTGGACATGGAGAGTCAATAGGCAAAGACCTCCTGACAGGAGTGACTTTATTACATACAGCAGGATAGGGGAGGATCATCAAAGACAAACAGTTGAGGACTTGGGCGTGATGGAGAGTATCTTAGGCCATGGGATAGAGCATATCTCAGAGGTTGATACAGATTCAGATTCTCAATGGGATGAGGATGGAGGGCTTCCGACAGTTATCAGTATGGCACATCAGTAGTTAGTGGGGATTGGAAGTGATGAGCTTCCAAATTTTCCATGGGATCCGGGAGTCCATTTGGTCAGTAGTTTGCTTCATCTTATGATGGTCTGGGTTGTGCCAGAGAGCAGCACACTTCATTCTTGGATTATTTTGAGAGGGCTTGCTCGGATTTGTTCTATGTAGCGAGACAGGTTCTCTCTATTGATACTCGTGATCGAGTATGGCGATGTGTTGTTGTCCTTATACACACTTGCTAACGTGGACCAAGTCCAATCCACTTAGTGTGTCCTTGGGCGCACAATGCCTAAGTTCAAGCCCACTGTCACCTCGACTTGAACTTCTTCTGTCTTAGGCTTACTCCTAGGGAAGCCAAGGGGGGTAGACCCTAGTTACTATATGAGTGATTAAGGTGTTCTAGGAGTGGATTTTAATTATTTAAAGGTTGGGGGGAATCTAGCCTATATGAAAGGCAAACAATGCAAAGTGCAAGATTTTAATGCAAAGGCAGGCCCTTTCCCTAAGTCAACTAAGACTAGTGCCTAAGGTTGGGCAAGGGGTCAACTAAAGTTAAAGAGTTTAGACTTCAAACTTTACAAAGATTACAACTAAATACAAAGAATTGAATTAGCTACAAATGAATGAAATAAACAACTATTAAGAATATCTAAAGATACAACTAGATACAAAGATACAATTATGGACAAAGCAAGATAATAAGCACTAACTTGAAACTAACTTGAAACAACTTGATTGTGCAGGGAAATGAAGGATTGCTCAAAGGAAAAGATTACCACAACACATCACGCCAACAAACCCAAACAATAGAGTGCCTCCACAAAATGCGCAACTCCAAGGGGCTATTTCAATGGAATCCAACACAAAATTGCAACAACAAACCCAAACAGTGAAGTTGCCTCCAAGGGATGCACAACTTCAAGGGGTTAAGCCAATGATTCAACACACAACTCAAAATTAGATGAAAATGCTCAAAGGAAGCCTCCAAGGGCAAGTGCGCAACTCTAGATAAATGAAAAATAAAGCAAGAAGCCTCCAAGGGCAAGCAATGCGCAACTCTTAAGTTCACTTAGTTAACATCCACACAATGCTTAAATAAAATTGCATGTAAAGTAAATGGAAGTGAAATGTGCTTGCAAGATTATAAAGCATAAACCATGAAATAGATAAAAGAAATTAACCCAAGGTTGTAGTGGATTAATTTTAGGATTGATTTAGTTAGTTAAATGAAATGTGAATCCTAAAACTAAGCGACTTCCCTAGAACTCTCCCTGCTTATACCAAAAGGACTGTTGGGTGCTCAATAAATGAGGCAAACAAGGCCACACCCTAGCTCCACAGGTCAATCCGGGGAACAAAAGTACTCAAACAAGGGGGACACCTAGTGCCGTGAGACCATCCCTAATCTAGCACCCCCTGCTCTTTCCTTAAGTCCCTTTTTTTATAGCAAAGTTGGGACAAATAAAGGTGTTCTAGTTAAACTAGATTGATTTTAAGCCCTAAGGAACTAAATATTGATTGAACCTTAGAATTGATTGAATTAAGTTGAGTTAAATTAAAATATTGCAATGTAGAGTGCTTAAAAAGTAAAGTGCTTGTAAATGAAATAGAAGTACTTGACAAAAGTAAATATCTTGAAAGAATGAAGTACTTGAAAGGAAATAACTTGCAATGACTTGGAAATGAAATAGAATAGACAAGTGAACAAGTAAATGATTATGCCTCCATGGGCTTAAGCAAACATTATGTGATTATCTTCTAAGATCTAGAGATTTAAACCATTAAGCATGAACAAGATAGAAGCAATAACTAATAATATCTACCTAGCCTTACGACTTAGGATGGTTGGCTTGGCCAAACACTTTCCTAGTTGTAGGCAAACAAGTAAATGAAATAGAAAGATAACTTGGGAAAGCAAACTAAACTATGCAACCACAACAAGTGCACAAGATGGAGAACAAAGCCTTCCGATTTTGTGCACAAGTGGGTAAATAAAATAAATGCTTGAAATAAAACTTATCATAGCCACACAACCTTGTCCTAATGACAAGTGGGGCAAACAAATAAAAGAAAACAAATGCTGAAAATTAAATATACAATCCTAGCCTTACGTTTTAGGATGGTTGGCTTTGCCAAACTCTTTCCTAGGTCTAGGAAAACTAAGAAAATAAAAACGCAGAAAATTTACAATATTTTGATAAATGCAAGCCCTTGGGACTCCCTTGGGCTTGCTTACAATGAGAAATAGAAGAGAAAGAAGTCGCTACTTATTACCCAAACTTGGGAGGTTGATCTTTTGCTTGTAGATGCCCCAAATAGGTTGTTGATCACCTCTTTTGTCACCAACCTGCAGAAAACCGCAAGCAAAAGCTTGCTGGAAATGCTGCACAAAGTGACACAAAATCAAGAAAAAAAATTATAGTTACACAGAAATTTTCTGCAGAAAATTATAGCAAACAAATATGATTAAAAATGACCTATTCTATGTGTTAGAATGCCCAAAAATGAAAGGAAAATAACATAAATATATTGCAGAAAATTTTGAAGGTGAAAATGGATGAAACAAGCTAGTTTCCAGATTTGAAACAAGCTTCTCCAACCATAGAAATGACCTGCAAATAATTGTGAGCAAGCTACAAGATAGAGCAAAGGTGTGAGTAGAGATGTTAGAATAAACAAAATACTTTGCTAATCTAAAATCTACTCGTCTAGATCTACAATAAGACTATTGCAAATCTACCCAAGCAAAATAGTTTGTTTGGGATCTCTACTTTAAACTAGTAATCAAATGCATACACAAAAAATTGAACCAATACAAGTCACCTCCAATAGATAATGCACCAAGAATACTCTCAACACACCACAGGCCTCCAAAAAATTCTTCTATTAATGATAGTAGAAGGTTGCTGCAAATACTTGCAACAAACTTCTCTTCAAAAATGTTGAGCAAGAATGAGGAAGAGAAAAAAATGGGAGAGATGGGAGAAATTTGAGCATAGTAATAGTAGGCAAAGAATAGATGAGAAATGAGGAGAGGAGGGCCTTCATTTATACTTGGGAAGAAAGAGATACTCCTCTTGGATGCTTTTCAAGTGTCAATCACAAAGCATTGTTGAGCATCTCAAGGAGGGGGGCGCACTTCTTAGGGTTTTAGCAACTTAAGACTTTGGTATGTGAGTGGGAATCAGTTGGCATCCATTTTTGACAAGTCAATGCATGAGGTGGACGCACTAGGAGGGCTCACTTAAGGAGAGAGGAGGCCCCACAACTTTAATTTTTTATTTTCCATAGTTTTCTCTAGAAGGGGGGCGCAACTTCCCTAGGGGGAATGACTTTTTGATGTGATGTCTAACTAGAATGGGTGGATTAAGGTTTAAAAAGGGTTTAGATAGCTTAGATATGGGTTTAGGCATCATCTGCCATCTTTTCTCTAACCATTTTGCTAATATTACAAAAATTTGACATTTTGACTATGTCAAATCAAGCAATTAAATTGTTGTTTTAGACTGACTTAGACTCCTCATGGACAAACACCTAGCAAAACTTGTCCAATTGAGCTGAAACTTGGTCCAAGGTTGAAGGGGGTCTCATTCCATTTCTTTTGAGCACAAATACCCCTATCAAAATCCCAAGGACCTAATTTTTACAATTTTTATCAAAAATTAATTAAAATTACCATTAACTAGATAATTTTAAAAAATTAAAAAAAATACTTTAGACTCTACGGAATTCTGCAAGACTCTTAGAGATTTCTAGCATGGTCATTTACAATATTCCTAGACACTAGCTACCATAGGGCTCGACCATTAGAACACCTTTCACCACTTTGGAAGATTTATTGTTGGAGTGAAAAACTCAAGGGAAATTAATAAGGTTGGTTAGGCCAAATTAATAACCTGAGGAAAAAAAACACTAGATGAAAGGACTTCCCCAATGATGAAGTCCTAGGCAACTGACCTAAACTATCCTAGTTGACACAAGCTAAGAAAGTTATGTTTTTTTCATAGTCAAGGTATGGGAAGATCATCAAGGAATCCCAGTAGGCTAAGTCGCCCTAAAGTGAAGAGGTTGGTTTCCAAGAAATGAGTCTTCAAAGTCACAAATGAATAAAGGGGAAAAACATAGTAGGTTAACTTCGAAGGTGTTGGAAGTTTGACACACAGGGTCTGTAGTTTCTCAATCAAGGGTGCCTTTGGGAATGAGCTACAACCATTGGTTCCTGTTATCTACGAGACTCAAGTTCTATATTATCCTTTTACCACGTCATCACATGGGGGGAATACCCTAGAGAATATGTAGCGCTTTGGCAATATTTTCCATGTGTGACGACATTTTTTATTTTTTCTATTTCTTATGATTTTTCTTTTACTTTATTTTTCTTGTATGTCTCATGTTGAAGAACACATGCTTAACTTGCTTCAGACACCCCAGAGAATATGTAGCGCTCTGGCAATGTGTATACAAGTATTGTGCGGACTGGACGAGTCTCTGAGCAGGTAACCATGGTTGGCTTTTGCTAGCCACCCTCTAGGGCTTTAGCCCATAGAAAGAGGAACAGTCTCGTCCTTGATCAAAGCAACCAATCACCATAAGTAGTGGGAAGGATAGTGGGATATGAATATGGAAAGTGAAAAGTATGACACTGACTAATCCAAAAACAAGACTCAGTGTGTACCCCTGCTTCCAAAAGGCTTCCTAACTTTCCCAAGAACCAAGACAACCACCCAGGTATGGCCAGGGAAAAAATATAACCAACAAGCTAATGTCTCATGACCAAGAGGAGTGATCTGCACTAATCTAGAAATGCCTCAAATATTAAATCAGTACTCGCTATGGTTAGAGGCTTACCAACTTGTAGCATGTCCGTGGGATGTCCAACAAGCCCGTCCAATGTCATGGTGTCATTTATTGCTCAGTTGTTGCCCAAAATATGCCCAAAATAGAGGGGTCCATGTTGGCCACCATCAAGTACTACTCATTTTCCAGCATTCCATGTCTGCAACCCGGATGCCTCTAGATACCATCTCTGATATAGTTATCCACAAAAACGGGCATAACATCTGGCTCCAACTCGGGGACATGTGCTCTCCTGAAAAGAGTGCATGAGAACCTTGGATCTTTGGACAACATCAACAACCTACAAGGACCAAAACATAACAAGTATCATGCTCTCAATAAATAGATCGTAATCGCAACATGAATGAAACAACATGATAATATGTCTACTAGCAAAATGACATAACTAGGAAAGAAATTTGTTTAGCATTTTCATTTATTTACTTTTAATGTGGATGCAAAACACACAATGAGCACACACTTGTACCTAATCTAAGACACACCACGCATCTAATCTAACATGCAAGTGCACTATAATACAAATTCCCTAACTACTTACTCAAGGGTCCAAAGACCCTAAGTACCATCAATATAAGGGCGGAGGTGAGACGCCGGAAAACCCACTGGCATCTTCCTCCCATCTAAGGTGGACAAGTCATACAAATCATTCTTAAACTCTTTTACCACACAGGGGTCGGACCAAAGCACATCATCCTTGGGGTCAAAACTCGACGGGCCCCTCTTCTTGTCCCACACTAAAACTAGACTCTCCTCCAAATACTCCGGGTGCAAAATATCCTCAATATAAACCTTTGGGGGAGGGTCTATATTCATTGTACCTAGTTCCAACTCTTCTTGCTTAATCAATTCATTTCTCCTAAGGATATTCACTTCACCAACATCCTTCCCTTGGTACTGAGTCAAAACCTCCCTACGCTCACCATTCCTCAAAAAAAGGACTTCAAATGACTCTTTTCCAGCAAAAGGAAGCTCACTGGCGTCATAAGGGGGTTTGTAAGACACTATCAAAATCATCATCCCCTATTGACTTAGCACTACGAAGATCATACACATGACGTGGGGTCTCAGATTGGCTATACAAAACATCATAGGTTCCATCCCCCATGGGAATGAAAGCATGTGAACAATCCATACTTATATAACCACCTAAGGTTGTGGTCCAGTCTCTAGATAACAACATTCCCCAAGCATCCAGAACATCCACAATATCTATAGGGAAATAGCTCTGAGGTAAATGGTACAAATACATGTCTACATCCTGAGCAACATCGAAGACCTTGACCCTCTTCAAGTCCATCCCACATATGTTGCCATATCCTCTAGAAATCCCCAATCCCAACTTCTTAAACACATTGATTGGCATGACAGTAGCAGAAGCACCTGAATCAATGATACAATTATTAACCCTAAAACCATTCATCACTAAGGTACATAGAAAGGAGGAGTGGCATTGATTCATCCATTGAAATATTGGATGTCAATATTGAAGGGAGGGTCATCAACTTCATCTCCAAGTCTAAGCAACTTCTTAACTTCCTTCTTCATTGCAGGGATCTTTCAAATATCTATCAGAGGGACAGGAATATTCACCTTGGCAAGCATGCTACTCAAATCAACATTTAACTTAAAATCTTCTCTCACTTGCACAGGTCGACTTGGTTCATTTCTAACTGGAGGAGCTGTTGATCTAGAGGTGGGAGTGATGGGTCAAGAAACAGGTGAAGGCACACTACTAATAGGTAAAGGAAGAGGAAAAGGTTGAGAGATCACAGGTTGGGAAGGAGGTTGAGGGGCAACAGGTTGGACCGGTGGAGAAACTGAAGAGGGTGAGGTTGTTGTGTTAGCCTTGTTCTTCCTTTGATACTGCAAGAGTTTATTTTGCTTTATGTTTTCTCTACTTTCTTCATCCAACTCATTCCAATATTCCATGTATATCTCTTGCACAGTTTGCCTTTCCCATTGCTCATACTCTTCAATGTTCATCAGTCATGTAGACTTCTTCACAATCATCTTGGGAAATGGCCCAACAAGAGTCCAAGAAGTTCATTCATTGATCAGGTTTTTGACTCTCTACCAAACCTGAGCACTCATCATCTCAATGGAAGGCTTGACAATTAGCACACCATGGGATCTCTTCATTGTTGACAAGACCTACAAGGACTTGGGTATCGGATGGTCTTGTCTCTTGTTGTTGTTGAGGTCTCTAGTTATTATCTCTTCATGGGGGAGCAAAGGTTGGACCCCGAGGAACATTCATCATGGTGTTCTGGGATTGGGTGAGTTGCATTGTTAACTGCTCAAACTTCTGGCTGAGGGCTATGATTGGATCTTCGGAGGGGCTACCTTCTTTAGGCTTCTTCTCAATTTTCACTTGGGGGTAGCTAAATCATTCAATCTTAGCGTTGTTCAAGTCTTCCTCTATTGTAACAGCGTTAGTCATTGCCACGACCAAGTCTTGGGGAGTCGATCTCTTTAAGTAAAAATGGAATTGTCCCTCAAAGGCATCTAAGTAAGTGATGAGGATACCCTTGGCTTGGGGTATCATGTCCGCCGAGATCCGTTGTCTCAAAGTATCGAATCTAGCATTAAACTCAGGGACATATTCATTCTCCTTCTTCTTAATTCTATTAAACTGCGCTAACAAGGAGGAATGGTCCTTCTTAGTTCCCCATCTATTAGTAAATTTGGTCTCGAAATCATTGTAAGATAAGACTGAGTTATTGGCGAGACCTTGAAACCATGCTTTAGTTGGACCTTTGAGGGAAATGATGAAAAGATTCATAGCTACATCATCATGTTCTACACCTATGATCTCAAAGACACCAGCTAACTGATCAAGATGCTCCTCAACAGTGACCACATTGTTGCCTGCATACTTGGGCAACCACTTCGCTGTATCTTTAGGAAAATCATGGCCTTTGGTTGGAAGTCTCAAAGGCCTGTAAAGGCAGTTGACCCAAGTGTTGGTGGCCATCAGAACAGGTGGGGGTAAAGGGAGAGCTTGGTTAAAAAGCTTCTTAACAATAGGAGAATTCAAAGGAGCTCTCCTACGATAGGTAAGGACAGTCTTCAATTTGGGAGGTGGATTCTCAGGAAAAGGGTTCTTGGAAGGTGGAGTCGACAGGTAAGTTGTATAAACTTACCAAAAAAAATGGGTGAAGGGTAAGACCCTCAATGGAGTCGCCAGGAAAACCTAAGGGTAAGGACCTTAAGGGAAATAAGCTTGCCAAAGGGATGTCGTTATGGTCTAGAAAGGATTCAAAATCCTCCCCGGCAACAACGCCAAAAATGTTATCGCACGGATTGTAGATCATGTAAATTCCTTCACGATTACAACCAATGGGCAACAAACCGGGACCACGACCCGCAATCACCTCAGGAAGAGTCCTGGGTGACCCCGGGGGGAAAAGACTGTGGATGGTCAAAGGCTTGATGGGCTAGGATGGAGATGGGAAAGATGAAGAAAAAGGGTAAAGATGGGAAAGTATCATGATACAAGACTTGATGGGCTAGGATGGAGATGGGAAAGATGAAGAAAAAGGGTAATGTGAAAGAGGAGGATGAAGGTGAAAGCCTAAGTATCCACAAGGACAATTCAACCTAAACCAACTATGCACTACGTCCAATGCCCAAGTATAAGTCCCGCCTAAAGTAATAAGTAACAACTGTTTGAGGAAGTATTTATCTTATGCAATTAAAGGTGTGGAAAGAACGATGTATCAACCTTAAACACGAATTATAAAATGAGACAATGATTATATCATTCGTTCATTCAATTCCAACAATTCTAGTATGATCGCACAAGTAATGAGATATTCCAACACTTGCCTTTAACAATGAAAATCATATATGAAGTAACTTATAACAGTAGTAGATTGCTCTTTATACCAGCAAGATTTTCGATGTTTAACAACGCTAATCCAACCAAAACACTTGTTAGTTGATTGCCAATGAGTTAGCCAATGAAAAGCACATTCAACCAATGTTTTCTAAGCACTTCTCCAAACATTAACTAGATCTGAAATACAAGTTTGTAGCAGAGATATATCAGTTCTAAATCAGCAAGAAAAAATTCCAAGTTTCAGCTAAAGAGACCAACAATACTTGCTCCAATCACTCACTGAACTTTTTCCAATGAAGTTAGCAATGATCCTAGGTGGTTATCAAAGGTTTTGAAACATTTGATGAGCATAAACCAGATCTGATATGTCAATTTGCAGCAGTGATATCAGCCAAGAAAACACCTTAAAAACCAACTAAAAGAGGTTAGAAACTAACTAGGATAATCTAGAAAGACTAGCAATTAACTAGCAAACAAAACTAGCTAAGTTAGTTGACTAAACTAGAGTTAAAGCTTGCTGTCCTAAACACTGTTTTCTGCATAAAATTGCAGCCATATGGCTGTAGCTTTCAATGAGGTACAGCAGACAAACTATCCACCAAATCATAAAACTAATCCGTTAGAATGAAAGATCTACTCAAGCCACACAAAATTGACTATCTACTTCCTAAAAACAGTGAAGTGAAACTAGAGATATAACAACCTAGGGTTAGTAAACTAGTAGAAATTACCGCAGATAAGGGTTTGAAGGTTGAGGGAGTTAGACCCCTCAAAAATTTCGCCCAATGGGCTAGAGGTGCGCCTTAGGGGGGAAAGTTCAGCTGTGCAATCAAATTTGAATTCAGGTGGAAATACATGCATCCCAATGCAAACTCTCATGATCTCCAATGCAAAATCAGTGCCCTTGGGTATGGAGTCAAAAATGCTTGAAGGTGGCTAGAAGATAAAGACCAAATTTCTCCTGTGTGGGTTGTAGTGTTACCTATCCCACAAGAGGGGTTATCCAAACAAACATCTAGCCCAAAATGTCAAATAAAGTGACAAAAATCTGCAACAAGGTTGTTAGTCTCCTAGTCCTTGCAACAAATCTTTCATCCATAAATTAAATTTCTAAGATTGTAGTGTTACCTATCCTTAGAACAAATTTATTTTAAACACAATGAAAATTATTTAAATGAGGGTTTTGTTGACCACCTATTTCAACTAGGGGGTCAACTCCATGTGCCATGAAGCTGTGTACCTGATTGCGCAACCAAGTTGAAGATTTTCTGGTTCTACAAGGCTTCTTTTGCCCCCATCACTTCTTTTTGTAACTAGAATTTCCGCTCCCCTACGTGGGATAATAATGTAATGGGTCAGCATGGATCATATTTTAGGTTAGTTGCCTAGGACTTTATCATTAGGGAAGTCCTTTCATCGAGTGTTTTTTATCCTCGGGTAATTTTTAATTACCTGAGTTTTTCACTCACAATAATCCTCCAAAGTGGTGGAAGGCGTTCTAATGATCGAGTCCAATAGGTGACTAGGGTCTAGGAATATTGTAAATGACCATGCTAGACATCTCTTAGAGTCTTGCGGAATTCCGTCGAGTCTAAGTAGTTTTTTTAATTTTTTAAAATTACCCAATTAATGGTAATTTTAATTATATTTAATGTAAAAATGTAAAAACTAGGTACTAGGGTATTTTAATAGGGGTGTGAGTACTCAAAAGAAATGGAATGAGACCCCCTACACTCTTGGACCAAGTTTTAGCTCAATTGGACAAGTTTTTCTAGGTCATTGTCCATGAGGAGTCCAAGTCAGTCCAAGTCAGCGATTTAATTGCTTTAATTTGGCTAAGTAAAAATGTCCATTTTTGTAAAATGAGCAAGAAGGTCAGAGAAAGAGTGGGAAAGGTTTGCTAAGCCTTTTCCTAAGTTAGAAAAGCAATTTTATAACTTAACCCAACCCCCCTTGCTTAGCCACACTCAGAACTTGTCATCCCCCTAGGGAAGTAGTGTTAGAATATGAAAGATGTGTGCTCGTTTTACCATTGACAATACCTTTGTCACCCAACCATAGGCCGAAGCCACCCTCCGAGCACCTTAACCTTGACAGATAATCATTCCAGAAGCAAACCCTAGGCTAGATAGGCAAACAAAGGGTAGCGCACCTTTCCCCAAGGATAGCGCATCAACAAGAGCTGATCAGATAGTCCAAACCCTAACCAAGAGATAGTCCAAGCATAACTGCTAGCTGCAGCAACTGCAACGGCAACTCTCCTCCAAACCTGCACAGAAACCGGGCAACTGCAGTGCGCACAAGAGCTGCTCTGCAATTTTGAGACTGCCTGCCAGAATGAGAATTGGCCTCCTGTATTTATACTAATTTTGGCTAACTGCCTGGGCCGACTTCTCATTCTGCGTATTTGTCTGTTCAGTATATATTATTATTTCTGGCCGACTTCTTCTCTTAGAGGCTAATAACCTAATATAAATTATCTTCTTGAGCCGACAAGTCTTCTAGGGTTATTAGCCAACTCATTAGGGTTTCTTTTTTCTTCCCGGAGTATTCTATTCTCGTCAGGTTTACACGTGGAGGTAAATACCTCCCGCAACTACCACAATATCAACACTCCCCCCTAGCTAGGGAAGTATTACAGGTAATGGTCTTGAGCATAAAACATACCATTCACCTAGTAGCAACAACATAAATATATAGACTAGATCATAAGCACCATCATTATCATCAGCTGCATAATCTCTCGAAACCATACTCTATCTGAGTCTGAGTAATCAGACATGATGCTCACTCCACAGAGTGATACAAGAGCCATTCTTCTAATCTAGAAGAGTAAATGTTTTGAACCATTTTCTGTCTGGAAAATCTCTGTTCATCATTCATCTGGCTGATAATTATTTCCAATAAACTGTTGATAGTCTTCAAGGCAACTGGAACAAAATAGAACACAACTGTGTCTATCCATAGTGGTACATAACTACAATACAATGGTATACTATCACACCAAGTAGCAAACAAGTACTTGATCAGTAACGTATAGTCACAAACAGTGGAACACATCCACCACAGTAGTATGCATCTACTGTCATGCAATCTTCATAACAATCATCTGATATCAACCTGCACAAAAAACAATGTTATGATATAAACTAAATCATCTGGGCCAATCTTTCATTCACATCTGTGAGATATGAAAGAATATCTGCCCTCAAAAGGTAAAACATCAATGATGAGCTGTCGGGACTATTCTTCTCAAGCAAGGAAGAATCACTGCCCTGATTTCTGAACCCGGACCATTCCCCACCCTAGGCCATTCTTCCTACACTAATCAAAGTGCACCCTGGAGAGAATGTATAAACCCTAAGGAATGTCTGTCCCTGATTGCTGAGCCTGGACCATTCCTCACCCTGGGCCATTCCTCCTACACTAATCAAAGTGCACCCTAGAGAGAATGTATAAACCCTAAGGAATGATTGTCCGGACCATTTCCTCTGTTAACCACAAGAGGAAAAGATTGTCCTGTATCAACCTCCAAAACGGACCATTCCTCATGTTAACCACAATGAGAAATCGTTGTCCGGCGAGACGGGCCAGTCTTCTTGAGTAACCCTCAAGAAGAGACTGCCCTAGACCACTCCCCATGTTAACCACAATGGGAAGTCACTGTCTATGATACATCAGCAATCTGGAGCATTTCCCATGTTAACCACAATGGGAAATCGCTGTCCGTCAGAAATCTCAATCCACTTTCCGAACTGGAAAGGAAACTGCTCATCCTGGACCATTTTTCGAACTGAAAAATGACTGTCCATAAATCAATATATATCAGTGCTCCCTCCCAACCTGGGAGTCTTCTCTTCCTTTTTCAATAAGGAAGTCGTCTCCACGAGCTCCAGCATGAGTACGCAAACTCTTTCATCTTGGACAGAAGCTTTACCAAGATGTCTGCTTATCTGCTCATCTGTGGAGATATGTATTGGAGAACCACTTTCTCCTTTCTGAACTTCATCACAGATAATGTAATGCTTGATTTCAAAAGTACTTCGTTCTGAAGCACTAGTTTTCTCTGAAGGCTTCATGTAGCTCCGATCAATAAAGTATATCATTGTTGGAACACTGGAACATATCCATGTGGCACTTCTTCTGTCATCATGAGATCTAATCTACTAAATAATCATCTTGATACAATATCTCTGTTATAGGAAATCTTCACCACGCTTCTGCTATGCACTGGAGGTTCTCCACCAAGTTGTCTTCTTCTATCTGCATACAAGGGTCTCTTTCTGGTATGCCTCAAAGTCTTGAGATTCCTCTTCATACGCTCTTTATTCAATTTCTCTGGAGAGCATTCTTTGCATTCATCTGATGTAAAACTCCAACTCATGGATGTTGCGGATGATATAATGACTCATGTAGAGATATGTCCAGTTTACTGAAACAAGTAATCATCATAGTCTTCTCCCTCCATCTAGGAGAACCTCTGGTTCTAGATCTCACAATGCTTTCATTCATAAGTCTTCCATACACTGTTCTTCATCACGACTTTCAGTTGTGCTTGATTGCTTTCATATCAGGCTGGTAATCTTGATACAATGACTGGCTGTTCAGGCTTCTCTTCCTTTCTTGGAATCTTCATGTTCTTCCTGATATTTTTCTTTAGCTCTTGGGTCCATGGAGTTTCTTACAGATTCCATACCCTAAAGATTCCATCATAAGATCACGGATATGGATGGACAACCAGGGATACTTTAAGGCTTCTCTTCGAAGAAGACTTCTTCTGAGGTTGAATTGAACACGTACTGTCTTTCATGGCTGCTACCATGGATTTATACTTCATCATCTTCAATGAATCATAGGATTAGCTCCCTCCTAATCCTTGCTTCATGTATGAGTGCATATAATCGGCTCCCTCCGTCTGACAGAGTCCACGCTTCCATCTGCATCCTTATTGTCTTCTGCAATACAGAATTGGCTCTCTCTATCTAACAGAGTCCACGCTTCTGTCTTGTTGTCTTCTACAAAACGTCATAAGTCTTTCTCCAATGTCCTCTTGATTGCTGACTTCTTTCTGTCTTTGCTTCTTCTAAGTCTCTTCATGATTGATTCGACTTATCTTGCAATAGCTTCCATATGATTTGTATTTCATCCTTTCATGTGTATTGTCTAATGATATCCATCCTTATCTTGTTGTTCTTCCATAGGTATAGTTCTTCTTGGAACACATTATCTTCCAGGAGATAGATATACAAGATATGTACAGAGACAATGCAAACAAGATATGTAAAAGAAATAAGAAGAGTATTGTTACCTTTAGAAGAAGAAGTCTCTTCCATCCTGCTTAGTCTTCTTTGTAGGTTCCTTTTCTTCAGCAATTGATGCTTCGTGTTTCTCCTTCCTTTTCTTCATCTCGGGACAATGATTCTTGTAGTGACCATACCTTCAACAGTTGAAGCATTGTATTTCTGAAATATCTTTCTCTTGATTTGGCTTCCTCCTTGAACCAAACTTCCTTTTCTTCCTGAAAACCTTGAATCTTGCTATGAAGGCTTGATCATCGTACTTCTTTTGGGGTTTCTCTTTTGCACTGATCCTTGATTCTTCTTGAGCACAGCAAGTCCAAAGTTCTTCAAATGTAGGATACTCCTTCCTTGTGTTCATGCTTGCGGCAAATGCATCCCATGTCTTGGGAAGACCATTGAGTACTATGTTTACCAATTCCTTCTCTGAAACGATCTTCAATAGCTTGTAGTTGATCTCTTGACTGAGAGATTCTCACAAAGTATGATGTTATGTTGTCATCATCATTCATCTTCATGTCACGGAGCTCATTCTTCAGACTCATTACTTGTCCAATTATTCTGAATGAGAAGAGGTTTGTTAGGGCATCGTACATCTTCTTCGATGATTCAAGATGGGAGATATAGGGTATCAAGTGGTCTTTGATAGATTCCACTATGATACTCATGGCATTGATGTCACCATCTTTGAACTTCTCCATAGCTGCAACGTTCTGTGGTTCCTTCTCTTTTCCTTCTTCAAACTCTGGTTTCACGATATCCAACACTTTATTCTTGGCAAGGATGAGGTCAATCCTTGTCTTCCACGCTCTGAAGTTAGAAGCTCCATCTAACTTGTTCTCTGACTTCATAGAGTAATTCATTGTTGCTTTGACTTGGTCAGCCCTAGATTTGACCAAAAACTCAAACTTCACGTCTTGGCTTTCTGAGAGTACCAGGAGATGCGCTAGGTTAGGGTGCACTGATCTATCCAGATATTAGGTCAATCCCTTCACTTAAGGTGCCTCAACGAGAGCATTAGGGTTTTTGCAACTGTACCTGCTAGTAACCCTAGTGACAGTGCTATGGTGACTGCTCCTGCTAGAAACCCTAGCGGCAGTTCTTCAACGAGCTCAACATCCTTACGGCTATGTTTCCTTCCAGCGGTTAGACTGAATGAAGGAGGTGTGGACCCATAACCTGTTAGAATATGAAAGATGTGTGCTCGTTTTACCATTGACAATACCTTTGTCACCCAACCATAGGCCGAAGCCACCCTCCGAGCACCTTAACCTTGACAGAGAATCATTCCAGAAGCAAACCCTAGGCTAGATAGCCAAACAAAGGGTAGCACACCTTTCCCCAAGGATAGCGCATCAACAAGAGATGATCAGATAGTCCAAACCCTAACCAAGAGATAGTCCAAGAGTAACTACTAGCTGCAGCAACTGCAACAACAACTCTCCTCCAAACCTGCGCAGAAACTGGGCAACTGCAGTGCGCACAAGTGTTGCTTTGCAATTATGAGACTGTCTGCCAGAATGAGAATTGGCCTTCTGTATTTATACTGATTCTGGCTAACTGCCTGGGCCGACTTCTCATTCTGGTTATCTGTCTGTTCAATATACATTATTATTTCTGGCCGACTTCTTCTCTTGGAGGCTAATAACCTAATATAAATTATCTTCTTGAGTCGACAAGTCTTCTAGGGTTATTAGCCAACTCATTAGGGTTTCTTCTTGCTTCCTGGAGTATTCTATTCTCGTCAGGTTTACACGTGGAGGTAAATACCTCCCACAACGACCATAATATCAACAAATTGCACCCCCCTTGGTGAGGAAACCACCCAAAGTAAAAAATTAAAAAAGAAAACACCCTAGCTACCTAAATGTGCCCTCCTAGTGATCTATGCTGGTGTTTGACTTAATCTAAAGGTGTTTCCCCTCCCCCTCACTCAACCCTCACAAACCCTAGAGCTCCAAAACCCTAAAAGTACACCCCCCTTGAGATGGTGACTTCTTTTTGGTGAGTGACACATGGAGCTCATCCAAGGGGGGTCACTTTTGCCTCCCAGGTATAAAAGAATGCCTACCCCTCCTCATTTTGGGAACTATTCTCAGTGTACTGTTATTATGCCCAAATCTCTCCCACTCCTCTCCCACTCTTCTCTCTTTCTCCCATTTTGCTCTTGCTCTTGTGTAAAGCTTGTTGCAAGTATTTGCAGCAACCTTTTTCTATTGGAATAAAAGAAATCTTTGGAGGATACATGGTGCATTGAGAGTCTTCTTGGTGCCATCTTGTGCTACATTGGAGGTGATACTTGTCTTGGTTTTTCTTTTGTGTAGGCATATGTTGTAGATCTAGAGTAGAAAGTCCAAGCAAAGTATTTTGCTTGGGTAGGTCTTGTTAGAATATAATGGATGTGCTCATTTAACCATAGACAATATAGCAATATTGTCACCCAACCATACACCGAAGCCACCCCCGAGCACCTTAACCTTGACAGAGAAAGATTCTGAAAGCAAACCCTAGGCTCAATAGCCAAACAAAGGTGGCGCACCTCTCTCCAAGGATAGCGCACCAAGCAAGAATAACAAAAGCTGATCAGAGAGTCCAACACAGAAAACTGAAAATGCAGATTGCAGAACTGCCGACAGCAGTTGCTCCCAAGACTTGCGCACAAACTGGCCAACTGCAGTGCGCACAAGAGTAATTTTGCAGTTCTGAGAATTCTGGCCAAAATGAAGACTGGCCTCCTATATTTATGTTGTTTCTGCCAGACTGCCTAGGCCAACTTCTCATTCTAGGTGCTAATTACTTAGTATATAATATTTCCTCTAGCCGACTTCTTCTCTTGGAGGCTAATAACCTAATACAAATCATTATCTTGAGTTGACTTGTCTTTTAGGGTTCCTAATCAATTATTTAGGGTTTCTTCTTGCTTCCTGGAATATTCTATTCTCGTCAGGTTTACACGTGGAGGTAAATACCTCCCGCAGCTACCATAATATCAACACTCCCTCCTAGCTAGGGAGGTATTTGAAGGCAATGGTCTTGACCACAAACATACCATTCAACCAGTAGCATCATCATAGTGTATAGACTATCTCATTATTAGATCATAAGCACCATCATCACTATCAGTGTCATCTGACAATATCAACTGCATCATCTCTCGAAACCATACTCCATCTGAGTAATCAAACATGATGTTGAATAAGTCACTCACTCCAAGGAGTGATACAAGAACCATTCTTCTAATCCGGGCATATGTCCTAGAAGAATAGATGTTCTGGACCATTTTCTGTCTGGAGAATCTTTGTCATTCAGTACACTAATCATTCATCTAGCTAATAATCATTTTCAATACTTCTGATAGTTTACAAGGCAATCAGAACAATGTCATTCAATAGAACACAATTGTGTCTATTCATAGTAGTACACAACCACAATCCAGTGGTACACTACCACACCAAGTAGCACACAACTACTTGATCAATGAGATATAGTCACAATCAGTGGAACACATCCACCACAGTAGCATACATCTACTGTCCAGAGACATACAGTTTCCATAGCAATCATATCATCTGATATCAACCTGCACAGAAAAACAATGTCATGATATAAACTGAATCATCTGGGCCATTCTTCCACTCACATCTGTGAGATCTGGAAGAGCATCTGCCCTCAGAAGGTAGAACATCAGTCATGAGCTACTGGACTATTCTTCTCAAGCATATAAGAATAATTGTCCTAATTTCTGAGCCTGGACCATTCACCTATCTGGGCCATTCCTCAGGTACTAAACAAAGTGCAACTTGGAGAGAATGAGTCTGCCCTAGGGAATGCATGTCCTTGATTGCTAAACGTGGACCATTCACCTATCTGGGCCATTCCTCCAGCACTAAACAAAGTGCAACCTAGAGAGAATGAATCTGCCCTAGGGAATGACTATCCGGACCATTTCCTAAGGAAATGATTGGCCTGCACCAACCTCCAAAACGGACCATTCTTCGAAACTGCTCACAATTGTGAGCTTCGAAAGAATGACTGTCCGACGAGGCGGACCAGTCTTCTTGACCACTACTTGAGAGTGAATGCCAAGAAGAGAGACTGTCCTAGACCATTCCCCCACACCGGCGACAAGGGGAATCGCTGTCTATGGTACATCAACAATCCATCGAACCATTTTCATTACGAAAATGACCGTTCGATCTAGACCATTTTCCGAGTTGGAAAATGCCTATCCGTCAGAAATCTCAAACCACTTTCCGAACTAGAAAGGGAACTGCTCATCTTGGACCATTTTTCGAACTGAAAAATGACTGTCCATAAATCAATAACATATCAGTGCTCCCTCCCAACCTAGGAGTCATCTCTTCCCTTTTCAATAAGGAAGTCGTCTCCACGAGCTCCAGCTTGTTTCTTGAGTATGCAAACTCTTTCATCTTGGATAGAGGCTTTACCAAAATATCTACTTATCTGCTCATCTGTGGAGATATATTGGAGAACCACTTCTCCTTTCTGGACCTCATCACGGAGAATGTAATGCTTGATCTCAATGTACTTCGGTTTTTCTGGAACACTGGTTTTCTCTAAAGGCTTCATATAGCACTGATCATTATAGTATATCATAGTTGTATTCATCTCTTTTGTTTCCTGCTAGCTCATAACATCGTGGCAAGGGTCAAACTGGAACATATCCAAGTGGTACTTCTTCTGCCATCATGAGAGTTTGTCATGGATTAGCAATTCATCATCCTGAGCTTCTGAGAAACCATTCTAATACAATATCTCTGTTATAGAAAGTTTTCACCACGCTTTTGTTGTGCATTGGAGGCTCTGCACCAAGTTGTTTGAATCCGTATAAGATCTTCTTCCATTTGCATACAAGAATCTCTTTCTGGTATACCTCAAAACCTTGAGGTTGCTCTACATACTCTTCTTGTTCAATTCTTCTGAGAACATTCCTTACATTTATCTGATGTAAACTCTAACCCATGGATATTGCAGAAGATATAATGGCTCATGTAGAGGTATGATTGGAACAAGCTATCATCATAGTCCTCTCCCTCCATCTGGGAGAACCTTTGGTTCTGAATCTCGCAATGCTTTCATTCATAAGTCCATACATTGTTCTTCATCACAACTTTCATTTCTTCTGCTTGATTGCTTCTAGAAAGTTCAGATCAAGCTGGTAGTCTTGTGATTCTCGATATAATGACTGGTTGTTTTGGATTTTCTTTTTCTCTTGGAATATTCATGTTCTTACTCATGTTTCTCTTTGGCTATGGAGTTTTCTATAGATTCCATGCCTTGAAGATTCCAACTTCATCCTTTCAGGATGTGGATGGACAACCAGGGATACTTTAAGGCTTCTTTTCGAAGAAGGCTTCTTCTAAAGTCAAACTAAACACGTGCTTCTTTTCATGGTTGCTACCATTGATGGGAACATGGATAGATACTTCATCATCTTCAATGAATCATATTGTTTAGGATTAGCTCCCTCCTAATCCTTGCTTCATGCATGAATACATGCTCTTCTTTTGGAAATATATAATCGGCTCCCTCCATCTAAGAGAGTCCATGCTTTTGTCTGCATCCTTATTGCCTTCCGCAAAGTGTCACAAGTCTTTTTCCAATTTCCTATTGATTGTTGACTTCTTCTAGGTTTCTTCAAGATTGATTCTGATTTCGGCTTATCTTGTAGTTGTTACTTATGTAATAAATTCCACATGAATTGTTACCAGGGTTTGTTGATGTACTTCATCCTTTCATGTGTATTGCCTGACTTGTAGTCATTGTGATAGCAATCCTTATCTTGTTGTTCTTCCATAGGTATAGTTTCTCTTTGAACATATTATCTTCTAAGAAATAGATATGCAAGATATGTACAGAAAACATGGTATGTACAACAACTATGAAGAGTATTGTTACCTTGTCTTAGAAGAAGAAATTTGTTTTGTCCTGCTTGGCTTTCTTTGAGGGTTCCCTTTCTTCGGCAACTGATGCTTCGAGTGTTTCCTTCCTTTTCTTTAACTCGGGACAATGATTCTTGTAGTGACCATATTTTCGACAATTGAAGCATTGTATTTTTGACATATCTTTCTCTTGATTTGGTTTCTTCTTGGAGCCAAACTTCTCTTTATTCCTGAAATCCTTGAAGCTTGTTGCGAAGGCTTGATCATCATATTTCTTTTAGAGTTTCTCTTTTGCATTGATCCTTGATTCTTCTTGTGCACAACAAGTCCAAAGTTATTCAAATATAGGATACTCCTTCCTTGTGTTCATGCTTGCGGCGAAAGCATCCCATGTCTTGGGAAGACCATTGAGTACTATATTTACCAGTTCCTTCTCTGAAATGATCTCTTCAATAGCTTGTAGTTGATCTCTTAACTGATAGATTCTCACAAAGTATGATGTTATGATGTCATCATCATTCATTTTCATGTCACGGAGCTCATTCTTCATACTCATTACTTGTCCAATGTTTTTTACTGAGAAGAGGTTTGTTAGGGCATCGTACATCTTCTTAAATGAGTCAAGATGGGAGATGTAGGGTATCAAGTGTTCTTTTATAGAGTCCACTATGATACTCATGGCATTGATGTCACTGTCTTTGAACTTCTCCAAAACTGCAACGTTCTAAGGTTCCTTCTTCGAACTGTGGTTCCATGATCTTTCCTTTTACGATATCCAACACTTTATTCGTGGCAAGGATGAGGTCAATCCTTGTCTTCCATGCTCTGAAGCTAGAAGCCCCTTTCTAACTTGTTTTCTGACTTCATAGAGTAAATCATAATTGCTTTGACTTGGTCAACCCTTGATTTTGACCAAAAACTCAAACTTGACGTTTTAGCTTGCTGAGAGTACCAGGAGATGCGCTAGGCTAGGGCGCACTAGTGTATCCAAAAATTAGGTCAATCTCTTCACTTAAGGTGGCTCAACGAGAGGGTTAGGGTTTCGTTGTTGCAGCAGAAACTGGTTGCAACTGCAACTGAGCAAATCCTCCCAATCTATCTTCCAGCGATTAGACTGTCTGAAGATAGTGTGGGCCCATAACCTGTTAGAATATAATGGATGTGCTTGTTTAACCATAGACAATATAGCAATATTGTCACCCAACCATAGGCCGAAGCCAACCCCGAGCACCTTAACCTTGACAGAGAAAGATTTTGGAAGAAAACCCTAGGCTTAATAGCCAAACAAAGGTGGCGCACCTCTCTCCAAGGATAGTGCACCAAGCAAGAATAACAAAAGATGATCAGAGAGTCCAACCCAGAAAACTGAAAATGCAGATTGCAGAACTGCTGATAGCAGCTGCTCCCAAGACTTGCGCACAAACTGGCCAACTGCAGTGCGCACAAGTGTACTTCTGCAGTTCTGAGAATTCTGGCCAAAATGAAGACTGGCCTCCTATATTTATATTATTTCTACCAGACTGCCTGGGCCAACTTCTCATTCTGGGTGTTAATTACTTAGTATATAATATTTCCTTTAGCCGACTTCTTCTCTTGGAGGCTAATAACCTAATACAAATCATTCTCTTGAGCCGACTTGTCTTCTAGGGTTCTTAATCAATTATTTAGGATTTCTTCTTGCTTCCCGGAATATTCTATTCTCGTCAGGTTTACACGTGGAGGTAAATACCTCCCGCAACTAGCATAATATCAACATATCTATGGTAGTAGTATTGTAGATCTAGTGAGTATTTGTTTTGATTTAGCAAAGTATTTTGTTTTATCATTAAGATCTACTCACCTCTTCTCTTTTTTGTAGCTTTGTTTCACGAAATTTGCAGGTTACCAAGGGGTTTTGTGGACAAATTTCAGATCTGAAAATTTGTCTCTTCACCCAACTCAAGCCTCTTTAAATTTCTGTTCTAATTTTTTGAAAATTTCCATTCATTTTTGGGGCATTTAACTCCCTTGAATAGGTCAATAAATCATATTTAATTGCTGATTTTTTGCACAGAAATTTTTTGTTATTACTAACAGAAATTATTGGAGTTTTTTGGTCATTTTGCAACTTTTCCAGCAAGTTTTGCTCGCTAGTTTTTTGCAGATTTGTACCAGAAAATAGGAGGTGCTGCCCATTTGGGGCCATAAAACTTCAAGAAAAGACCTCCCAAGTTGGGGTATTTGATACCTAACTCTCTTCTCTTCTTCTATCATTGTAAGAATGCCCAAAGAGAGTCTCTTGGGCTTGCATTTCTCTCCAAGCTTCAATTTTCTGCAATTTATTTTGTTAATGTGCCTACACATTGTTATCGCTCAGTTTGTAGTCTAGGTCAAGTAGCTGGAAGGTAGGGACCAAACTGGCGTAACAGGAGCTTCCCCACCCACTGTCACCTCGATGGGGGGCTCTTTCTATTTAGGGTGGCTAATCCCAAGGGAGACATCCCTAGGTAATCTGGGGTGTTGAAAGGAAAAGGGGCAAGGGATTAAGGCTCAAGAGGTTAAAGTAGGTTTTCCCTTCACAGATTACCGCCAAGAAGATAGTCAAAGAGAAGATGAACCACAAGATAGGCACCTGTTTGCGAGACAAGGCAACAATAAAACTAAAATGTGCAACAATGGTCAGTACTTCATAAATCAATGACTATCAGCATTTAATGCGCATGAGCATAAACAATAGTAATTATTGACGAAGTCAATGATTGCAATAAAGGCAATGGCTTGTAATATTACTTCTTCAATAAATACAAAATGATATAGCATCAGTATAGATAATCAACCCTTGAATTAACACAACGCTTTAGATATCATTAAATGCTCACATAGACTTGCTGCGTCACTATACTAAGGGTGACGTCAACTTAGTTCTAGGGTTAGTTTGATAGGCAATGAGGTGGACGTTTTGCAAAATAAGCCAATGAAAATACTCAACACTTCAATGTCTATTGCTAGATGACTAAGCCACAACATTTCATATCAAGCAAGAGCTAAAAGGAGGCATGACCTCATCACAGATTTAGGGTTAGTAAGACGTTAGGGTTAATTAGGGTTTGAAATTTAAGAAGTTTAAAAGTGTTGTTTTGACACAATAATCTCAACGTTGGGTTTCTAGACTAGTGCCTTAGGGTATAATGGAATCAAGGAGCAAGGCTAAGGTCTCGGGAGAATCTAAATTTAAGGACAAGAGGGTTAGGCTTTCTAGTGCTGCAATGGCAGGGCCACAAAGTCAAAACCCTAAGGGGAGGAGGCTCATTCCGGTGTTGCTTAAGCAAGGCCTCAT
>ML788987.1:23402-40925 GCA_009831015.1 Picea engelmannii
GAGACAGCCAATTACTTGCCCGGTTCCCCCCCTAGCCTGACCATGAATCCATGAGGGCGAACTTTAAATATCATCTTCAACAATGTTTCCCTCTATCTCCAATTCCCTCCTTGCCTCACACTTAATATTCATTGTTCATAACAACAAGTGCACAATAGTTCTCGTTTTCCCCTAGCATACTAGGCAACATCCTGCCTCCTCACATATGTTATTTATTAAAACAATATTTTTTCCTAGGTATTTTTCCCTCCCTTGGGAATTCTCACATCTTTCTAGATCGCTTATTTTCAGGGGTTGTCAATGGCCAAATCCCTGCTTTTCCACTTGTAACAATCAACCCAGTGGTAGTTCCAATATGTTCCCCACTCATGGATTCATGGTTAGCTGAGTTTAACATGGTTGTTCCAATTGTCCTCCTGCAATAAATAAAACAATATTCTGTTTATATTAAAGTTTCATAGTAAAATAGTTAGTTGGTTCAAATCAAGTCTCTTCCCAACAATCATAATAATTAATTACAATTTATCAAATTCAAAATTTGAAATTGCCATAAATGGCAAAAAATTTCCAAATTCAAATTTACCGAAAACGGAAATAATTCTCTAACAATTTTCGAATTTCAAAAATTCTTTATTTTTGGGGATGTCACATCCCTTCCCCCTTTAATAAAACACTGTCCTCAGTGTTCGTTCCTTTCTTGGAACAGGATTGGATGACATTTCCGCAAATCTCCCTTCAACTCCCAAGTGGCTTCCTCAGGACTAAAGAGCTTCCATTGCACCTTTACGTGAGCGACGACTCTGTTCCGAAGTGATATTTCTCCCCAGTCTAGAATGTGTAGGGGTTCCTCCTGGAACTTGCCTTTTGGTTCCACCTGCACCAAGTTCCAATCAATCATATGAGTAGGATCATGAACATAATTTTTCAACAAAGACACATGAAACACGTTATGAATTTTTAGATTAGCTGGAAGTGCAAGTTGGTATACTATGGGTCCAATTCGAGCTAGTATCTCGAAGGGTCCACAAAACCTGGGTGCCAGCTTGGTACAGTTCCCGAGTTTGTGTGAACTCTTTTGGGATTTAACTTTTAAGTACACATGATCTCCCACTTGACATTCCAAGTGTCTTCTTTTTTGGTCTGCATAACGTTTTTGTCTGTCCTGTGCCTCTTTCAAGTTTTGTTGTAATTTTCTTAACATACCTTCCATTTCTTGGAGCATCTCTCGTCCAACCATAACTCTATCAACCGGGTTATCCCAACTAATTGGAGTCGTACACTTTTTTCCATACAGTATCTCGAAGGGGCTTAACTTAGCCGAAATTTGGTACCCATTGTTATATGCAAATTCTACCAGGTGTAGGTAGTCTTCCCACTTGCTTGGTTTTGTTCTCACATACATGCAGAGCATATCCTCCACGATTTGGTTCGTTCTTTCGGTCTGTCCATCCGTTTTCGGATGATAACTCGTACTGGAATTTAAATTAGTATTTAGCCCTACAAATAGTTCTTTCCAAAAAACAGATGTAAATTTAACGTCTCTATCCAAAATCACCATTTTAGGAATACCATGCAGTCTAAAGATTTCTTTCATAAATATTTTAGCGATATTTATAGCTTTAATAGTAGACTTTACAGGAATAAAGTGTACAGACTTGCTGAGTTTATCGATTACAACCATAATAGAGTCATTATGTTTCTGAGTTTTAGGAAAACCTATAATAAAGTGCAGTGATATGGTCTCCCATTTCCATTCTGGTAATGGCAATGGCTGTAGTAGGCCAGCTGGATGTTGGTGTTCGGCCTTAACCTGCTGACAATATTGACACCTAGCCAGATATTTTGTTGTTTCACCCTTCATGTTAGGCCAGTATAATAGTTTTCTAAGTGTTGTTATCGTTTTCTGTTATCTTGGATGGCCAAAATATAGATTCTTATGCACCTCATCCAAGACTGTTATCTTTAACTCTGCTGAATCTGGTATGTAAAGTTTGTTTTTAAATCGTAATAGTCCATTTTTGTCGATACTCAGATCTGATTTATCTGAGATTGTGGTATTGTTTTGTAATTATGCCATTATTTTAGTGTAATTTTCATCGTTAATACCTATTGTCCTTATTCTTTGTTCCATATCACTTTCTTTTCTACTGACATTTATTTCGAATAACCCATGGACTCTTCTGCTTAGGGCATCTGCTACCTTATTTTCCTTACCCTTGATATGTCTTACTTCAAAGTCAAAATCGCTCAAGAAGGCTAGCCATCTTTCTTTCCTTGCATTAAGATCTAGTTGACTAAACATATATTTCACTCCGCTATTATCTGCTAGTAATAGAAATTTTCTTCCCATTATGTAGTGTCGCCACATTTTTAAGGCATGTATTGTTGCTGCCAATTCTAAGTCATGAGTGACGTAGTTTCACTCATGTTCTTTTAATTTATGGGACTCATAAAAAATCATGTGTCCTTCCTTAATGAGGACACCACCTAGTCCTTCTTTACTCGCATCAACACAGATGGTAAATTCTTTATCTGGGTATGCTACCTTCAATATGGGTGCAGTTGTCAATAATTCCTTCCCCTTGTTAAAACTATCTTGACACTTATGTGACCAGTTAAACTTGGTCCCTTTATTTTGTAATGGTGTAATAGGGTAGGATATTTTAGAAAAACCCTCTATAAATCTGTGATAATGTTTGGTGATTCCCATGAATGACCAGATATCCGCTACATCCATAGGTATCGGCCATTCCATGATGAATTTTATTTTCTCAGGGTTGACTGCAATGCCTTCTACTGAAATTACATGTCCTAGGTATTGTATTTTCTTTTGATAAAAATCACACTTATGAAATTTGGCGTAGAGTTTGTGTTTCCTCAAAGTTTGCAGAACTATTCTTAAGTGTTCTTCATGTTCTTCCTCCATTTTAGAATAGACCAGAATATCGTCGATAAATACTAGTATCACCTTGTCTAGGTACTCACTGAAAATACTATTCATCAGGCACTTAAACGTGGCTGGTGCGTTAGTGAGTCCGAAAGGTATGACTACGAATTCGTAGTGTCCATATCTTGTTCGAAAGCTTGTTTTTCTTATGTCCTCATCTTTTATCTTGACTTGATTGTAACCAGATCGTAAATCCAAGTTTGAAACGATCTTGGCCCCACCTACTTGATCGAACAGGTGATTTATCCTAGGTAAGGGGTACTTGTTCTTAATAGTCATTTTATTCAATTGTCTATAGTCGATACATAGAATTAGAGTACCATATTTCTTTTTCACAAAGAGGTTTGGCGCTCCCCATGGTGAAACACTCGGCCTAATATACTCTTTGTCCAACAATTCCTGTAGCTGTATTTTTAATTCCATCAATTCTGGTAAACTCATTCGGTAACGTGCTTTAGAGATAGGAGTTGAACCAGATAGAAGGTCTATGGAGAAGTCTATTTCCCTTATAGGAGGTAATTCATGTATATCATCAACAAACACGTCTTTGAATTCATGTAGGCTAGCAAAGACTTCCAAGATGGGCTTATCTTATTTTTCTAACAGATTCGTTATTTGGATGGCATAAACTTGGAAACCCTTTCTCATGCATTTCTTGAATTGCATCGCTCTGACTTGTCTAACTGATACTGGTTTTGGTATACCTTGGGATGTTCTAATAGTGTCATGATCGTCTTTATAATTAAGTGTCTTTGTATAACAATCTAGAACTGCTTTGTGCTTTTCCAACCAATCTGTTTCGATAATCACATCATAAGATCCTAGTGGTAGAATTTTCAGATTTGTTCTTATGTTTTGACAGTCAAAACTGAACTCAAATTCTGAAATAAAGTCAACCACTTTCCTTTTTGTTCTTGTTTCTAGTTGGACCAACCATGATTTTGCATGTTTCACTTTCTTAAGTTTATTTGACTCTACCACACCAGTAGTGATATAACTTAACGTAGCTCCAGGGTCAATTAAAAAAAGAAATGAAGTGTTATTGATTTTACCTTCAAATTCCACCACTGAGGACTAGTGGTCAGCTTTCCGACCATCTATGGCTGCATTTATTCAATGAAATCTTTTTCCCACATCAACCACCATCGAGGCTTCCTGTAAATTGTGTACAACAATTATGTTTGCTGAATTTAAATGTGGACAATTCCTCCTTAGATGAGGGTCTCCACATTCCCAATACTTCAAGGGTTCTTGAGGGTTGTCCCCAAACTTCTTTGTGCCTATATTTACTGGTTTACCAATGTCTTGCATATTTGGATTGCTAGAGTGAAAATATTTTCTAGGAAATCTCTTTCCTGCATTCTGATAAGGAGTTGGCTAGTATCCCTTCTTCCGATGGTTCATTTGGTTCTGTTTCTTATCCTTTCAAGCTTTGAGAGACTTTACCCGTTTTTTGTATTGGTCGTAGCACATTCGTTCTTTCTTGAATACTTCACTCAAAGACATGGGGTTGTCAAACTCAATTCTATCCCTGTAGGACTGTGGTAAACAACTTAGGAACCGCTGGATTTTTACCTTGTCCTCTCGAATGTAAGGTACAAACCTTAGTAATTCCAGGAATTTGTTTATAAGATCCTCCATTGTCATCTGACCAAGTTGTAACTCATAAAATTATTTAATTTTCCTTTCATAGTAGCTTTTAGATAGGTACTGTTTCTTGAAATACTTCTTGAAGTTGGACAATTCCATATGTTTCTCTTTTAAGCTCTTCACCAATTTCAGATCTTGCCACTAGATGTTGGCTTTGCCTTTCAGGTTGTAAATGACCATTCTGACTTTCTTATTGCTAGAATAGTTGTATATTTGGAAATAGTTTTTGATATCTAATAACTATGCTTCATCTTCCTCACCTATTTTGGATTCCCCATCAAGTGTATAAGGTTTAAGCTTCTTGAATTCCCCTTCCAGATGATCTACTTGTTTCCTTTTTCTGTTCAGTTTTTCTTTATCTTTAGATGAAGGGGTACCCTCAGATGAGTTGTCCTCTTTTTATTCTTTAGGACTAGAATTCTTGGAGGCCCTTTTACTGACCTATTCTTCATGATTATCGTCCTTTGGGATTTTCTTTGTCACTATACTGCACAACAAGACTTCATTTATCTCTTTCTGCTCCTGTTGTTCTTTTTTCAGTTTCTCATTGTCGGCTTTGAAAACCTCCAGTTCAATAATAAGATTCCTCATTGTTTCCAGTACTTCCGTAGGTGAGCTTCCGTCACTATTTTGTCTTTGATCTCCAAAAGGTCTCTGCTCCGGATTTCCTTCAATTCTGAATTCTGCATCACCCTGGGCTGCCATAATTCACACAAAATAGAAAGGGTTTTCTATTTGTAATAATAAAGTTTATTAGTTTTGCATAAATAGAAATATATGCTAAGTAACAAAATGTGACGTTGTTCAAGGTCCATTCTTATAACCTTTGTGCTGATACCATATGTAATGTTTCCCAATTTTTCCGTATAAAAAAAAAATGTGGTCATTAATTCTCAAATTAAAGATATATCTGATTTCAATCTTACTACATGGGAATCATATACTTCTTCCTTTCACCATTACGGCTTACCAAAAATCCTTTAATTATTGATCACTAACAGACCTTATCCCTACTTAAGTCTTAAAGGGGATGGATTTCACTAAATCCATAACTAGTAGATTATATTGCATTATAAAGAATTTATAATCACCCGTATCATAGTCTACACTATTACCCTTAGCCCAACTATATCCTTATGGACAATCTCACTACTAATAGTGAAAATTCATAATGATTATATGACATTAATTTTGATTGCACAAGTAAGGCACATTACATGAAGATTGATAATGAACGGGCATCCTTAACTCTGAAATGACAATACGTTTCCTTGGCTTTAGTGTGACAGGGAACTTATAGACCCATTAATATCACAGCGACCACCAGTACGTGCAAGAGTTATGACTTGGAAGGTGGTAGTTAAGGCTAGTTATACGTATTACTCACTCACATATAAATGTCGTCCCATCCAAACTAACTCTTGGCACAAGGCCTTTCCTTGCTTAACACTAATCGATGAAACGAAACAAAACTCTAACTGATTTTAGGATTAAGAAATAAACAATCATCTAGAATGTCTATCAAATTTGATTTCCCATGGACTGAGTTAGGATTATCTTGGGTACGATCAAGGTGGTGTAAATAAATATTTGTCAAAGCGTTTAAGGCTTCTTGAATGTATGCCCTTGGAACTGTCATGAGTTTTTAATGTGCCCTCTGGGACTTCGCCACCTTTCCCTCACCATGGTGCATAGGTACAGACTACCATTAATCTCTAGTAGTCAGGTTCTTGGAGGTTACTTCTCATTCTCACAGTTGGTTTTGTGTATCCAGTGGCTATGCTCAAGGGTTTTCTATGAGGATTCCAAATACTTAAGATGATGATTCAACCTGGTGGATATGCGTTCGATGGACCCCTCCCACCAGAAAACTATCTTAAATGAGGTAAGAGATTCTGACTTAGAAATCCAAGAAACCTCTCAGTGTTATACTGAATTTATCTATGTTTTGACTCTAAACTCTTAAAAGAGTCTTTTGATAAACAATTGCTTGGAGGACGCAATATTTAGGTTATTAGTATTCTCTTCATTTTGCGTGAGCTTTCTTGGTTATCATCCATAGGGGGCAACATGGACTCCGCTCCTGAATGGGAGGTTTCTCATCTTATACTACTCCAATCTTGAACCTTCCCTACGGTTATGTTTAAGGAGACCAAGGCATAGAGTCTATTCTATCGTAGTGCATAGTGTTCTCTTAAGTTATTTCGGATCCTTCCTGTGCGTATGCTCTCCCCATATCAAGTGGCTCCTCGAAGTAGGGGTATAACTAAGGTTAAATTATTCAGAGCCATTATCCTTTGTAATCCACCCTGGTATCCTCTAACGAGTAAGAAAGGGGTGGCATGGGTAACACAACTAATATGTTTATTTTGTAACACGTATAAATCTCATATCGAATTTCATTTTTCCTTTTGTCATCTATAGTATATAATTATCCCTAAGTCCCGAGTTTTTTCCGAGGGTTTACCCCTCGTCTGTGATTCAACCATCTTGAATGTATGACCCAGACTGTTAATATTTTTAAAAGAAGTTTTTTCAAGCTGGGGGGGGGGTTTGTTTTGTCAAAGAGTCTATCAGTTGTTTCCCTTGTTGCTCCCAGATTTTAAACACTCTTGTATTGTGATAAAAGAAGAGGTGACCATACATGATACAATTTAATACAGTAAAATATTTATTATAAATCGTATTTAGCATGAGTTTATTCACTGTTCTAGAAACAAATGGAAAACTTTGTTGGTTACAAACTAATGATGGGGCCTCTGATTTAATTGCGAGGTACCCATCAGGTGACTCTTCTCCCTTTCCACCTCTTCGAGTTCAAAAACCTTTTCATGGATATGAGGAGGAGGTGGAGTCTACCTCCGAAATTCATCAGCTAAGTATAGTCTTCATATTTATTGATGAATTGGATTCCTTTCTTACTGATATTCTATTGGTTGATTGATATTAAAAACCTCTTCTTGGTCTCTCTACAGGATTGGATACCCTCGTCGTTATTAGAACCCAGGTCATTACTTTAAGAAAGAGGTATTCGGGTTCCTGATACGATTCTCTTCCAAAAGAATAGTATCTCAAGTCTATCGAATGGGTTAAATTTGTTTCTAGTGTATTGGTTTTGTGGGTAGAGAAGTACCAATTCCTACCCATCTGGTTATTACTACAATTTATTTTTAAAGGAACTTAAAGGGAAAATCCTTTACTGAGATGTGGTTGAATGATTTATCTTTCTCTTCTGTTATACCAGATGTACTTAAAACCAGGACTCTGTGATCCGGTATTAGATAGGTTTAAGTTTTGAAACTTTGTTCTATATCTATGATCAGAATTATAAAATGACTTTTAACTACATACTCTGGCTAGTTGCATAACTGTAAAGTTTATTGAATGATTATATGCTCATGATACTTGTATAATTCCAATTTTTTTCTTTATGAAATCTTCTATTTCTGCATTGTTATCATAAGAGGTAAGTTTAATTATGAATACCCTTTTAAAAACTTTAAGGAACCAGACTATAGATGATTTATTTTTTATTATAATTCATATTGTTGAGATATAAATGAGTATAGTATTCCTAGAATTTGTTTCCAGATCTCTTGAAATTTCGCTAGAGACTTTGAAAATACTAAAATGCATAAGATTTCAAGATAGGTGGGGATTCCCAGAATGGTGCTTTGGAAATTTTCACGGTTAATTTATCTTAAATCCACCTTCTTCACGATTGGTTTTCAGTGGCTCTGTAATATAGTTTATTGTCCAGATTCAATTCGATTACTACTACAGATGATATATGTTGCTTATAAACCCATACATTTATATGTTGGTCCCGTTACCACAACGGATCACAACTATAGTAGCAATACAAGTATATAAATAGAACACCAGCTCATATCATGACTCTGTATATAACTCCTTACAGAAATATAAATACTCTATATATAGTCTTGGTTTCCATTCTAAATACTCAAATATTTCTATATTGGAATCTTCGATGCACTGGAAAAAAATTCCTACAACTATTTCGGTAGAGCAGTAATCTAGTTTACAATAGTGATTACTTCTAGAATTTAACCATACAAAATCCTTACAATTGTCATAACCATTAAAGGGAGACTGCTAACATCCATCCAGAATTTAATCCATCTGTAAAGAATCACTCAGGATTAGATTTGTAAGGTATACTACAGTTTTATATACACTCGAACAATTTTCATTCAGGTTATCCTCTCAATTCGAATCTAATAGATACACTACATCAGTGGTTCACTTGACAGAGATGGAAGTCATTTCAATTCAAAATTAGCAAATGAATCACATCAGACGTATAATTATTCAGAATTAGCAAACGCATCAGAACGGACATATAATTATTAAACCGAATAAAATTAGGTAAACATATATGAAATGGTTCATGGGAAGACAAAGGGAACAACCACGTTCCTCCCAACCATAGAACAAGACAACCAATTACTTGCCCGTTTCTCCCCCTAGCCTGACAATGAATCCATGAGGGCGAACTTGAAATCTCCTCTTCAACAACATTTTCCTCTATCTCCAATTATCTCCTTGACTCACACTTAATATTCAGTGTTCATAACATAAAGTAAATAGTATTTCTCTTTTTCCCTCAGCATACTAGGCAACGTCCTCCCTCCTCACATATGCTATTTATCAAAACGATATTTTTTCCTAGGTATTTTTCCCTCCCTTGGGAATTTTCGCAGCTTTCTAAATCCCTAATTTTCAGAGGCTGCCACAGGGCAAATCCCTAATTTTCCACTTGTAACAATCAGCCCAGAGGTAGTTCCAACATGTTCCCCACTCACGGAGTCATGGTCAGCTGAATTTAACATGGTTTTTCCATTTGTCCTCCTGCAATAAATAAAACAATATTATGTTTACATACAAGTGTCATAGTCAAGTAGTTAGTTGGCTAAAGTGAGGTCTTTGCCCAACAGTGATAATAATTAATTACAATTTATCAAATTCAAAATTTGGAATTTCCATAAATGGCAAAAATTTTCCAAATTCGAATTTACCAAAAAAAAGAATAATTCTCTAACAATTTTCGAATTTCCAAAATACTTTATTTTTGGGGATGTCACATGCACCCCCACGGCCCCAAAGCGCAAACCCTATCCAAACAAACATAACCAACAACCCATGAACCAACGAACCAACAAGATCCACCAAGCCAGTGAACAACATATGTATCTCCAATGATTACAAAACTCCAGCCCAAGCACATAAGGAACTAGAAACATACAAGGAACATGCAACTACAAATAAGAAAACATTCTTACTTGCAAACTGCAAACACTGAACAACAAACAGGGAATACAAAATGAAACTATGGAATCAAAACTTACTCTGAAATGATGAAATGCCAAGCGAAACAACAACAAGCAACAACCGGCAAACCAGTGAAGAAGAACAACTCACCGAACCAGTAAACAATGTATGTAGCTTAAACAGTTACGAGGATGAAACATACAATGGAAGCAACCGACAAACCAATGAAGAAGAAGCACTCGCCGAACCAACAAACAATGTATGTAGCTTCAATGGCAGAACAAGGATGAAACATACAATGTTTGTCGAACTGGCAGTGGACAAGCAAGACTTTGCAAATTAATTGTAACTGTGTACAAATTTTTGAGGAAAAATGTACTCCAAGAAGCGTATTTACATAAAAATTTAAGACTGCCAGGATGTCTAAGGAACTCATAGTATGCAAACACTTAAGTTGTCAGGAGTGTTGGAGGATGTCGCGTCATGTAAACATTTACGTTGTTAGGCCTATTGATGCATCTTGGAATAAGTGTCAATACATTTCAACAAATATACATCCTCCAAAGACGCCACGAACTTTGGAATTCTCAATCACTACAAAGCTTGGATATCAAAACATTTCAATATGCTTAGTACATATGAAAACTTATGGATATATTTGCCAAGAAGAAAATGCTAATACAAACATTCCAACTAATGCTAGAATTAATCGACCTTTAAGCAATATAGACGAAAAATATATGATTAAAAAATACTATCTACGAGAAAAACTTTGGATATGTTGTTATATAGTACATTGGGAATACTAAAGCTGGCAATAAGATCTTCAATCTCTTATCCAATTAGATCAGTACATGTATGTTGTTTTTTATTATATAAAAATATATGTTTTTAATTCCATAGCTCCAACAATAGGTATTATGCAAATAATTCCAGTCCAAGGACAAACTAATATGTAGTCAATGCATTATCGATCACTATAGTCCCTCTATACCTATGACAGGGACTAATAAGATGACATGACATGATAGAAAATAAAAAATAAAAGAAATTAACAATTCCATTGGTTGTCACCAACTCCGAAGATGAAACCCTAAGATACTGAACTCTAAGATACGTCACAGTGTTGAGACTCTAAGATGAGTATATATATAAATTATTTTACACATAACATATTTTTTAATATATAAAAACTATATAATTGTACAACACACATTGTAGGGAATCACTATATTATTTTTTTTATATTATATATAAATTAGATAGAATATTATAATTTATGTAACATATACGTATATATCTTAATTTTTACAATTAAATATATATTTATAATATATAATATATAAAAATTAACAAAATATTATTATAGATTATAAAATTATTATAGTGTATATGTATATAGGTTTAAATTGAGAAAAGATAGGTTATGTATTTTAACAGTCAAATCAATTTAATATACAAAGAATGTCATACACCAATTTAATATCGATCCTCACTATATTATGATTATATTTATACATTAATTTAATAATATTAGATACTATAACTTTATGAGTATGATATCCCTACATATATTTCAGCACAGTTAATTATGTGATTCTCTTTACAAGTCATAGAAAAGGGGTATGATAAATATATCATTAATGCACAATTCTCTTATTTCTTATGTTAAATGAGCTAAATGTATTAGCATCAACATGTATTGATTTGGTGATGTTAATAACTGACACTAGTTTATTTAATGTAGATTAAATAATATAAATATTTGAAAAGTTATAATAATATGTGTTTTCACTTATCTTTAGCATTATGTTAGGTGAAATGTGGGCTAACAGTTGTGATTCATGATGTGGATAATTACATTATACATGTTATGTAGTTTGGTGTAGTGAAGTAGGGAGTAGTTTGGTGTGGTGAAGTATGGTGGGTACATCCATGCATGTTATAAAAACTAATTGAACATAAAAAAAAATCTAGTTAACATAAAAAAACATACTAAAATTAATATACTATTAGAATTCAATTACATATAAGTAAAATATACTACAAATTTATATTTACATAGTCATTGGTTAGTCATATATATTTATCTCAAATTTATATCACGAGTTTATTTTAGTAATTTATAATTATATCACTTAAAATACAACAAAACAATAAATTTATTCAAATTTTTTAGCATTAAGTGTAGAAATAATGTCATGACTCACATTTTTAGTTGTGTAGTCACTGTAACAACCCAAATTGATTGATTTTATCATAGTTTTTATTTTAAATTTAATTAATTATTAAAATATATTAATGAGTTTTTTATTATTAAAAGGTGAGTGAAGTAATTAGTTGGGGAATTAATGGGGGGATATGGTTGTTGGAGATTAATGGGGGGATAAGGTTGTTGGGAATTAATGAGCGAGATTTGAGAGAGTAGAATAAGGAAGAAGGGGAGGACTTGGAAGAGGGATATTATTTATGTTTGAGTATTTCTGAATTTCTAAAAGGAAGAGGAGGAAGAGGAAATTGGAGGAATGGTTTTTGGGAAGCTCTCACAGGGCACTACTGTTGCTGGGAGTTTTGGGCTCTGGGGGCCAGGAAACTACAAGGATTCCTGGAGATAGGGAGCCATATAGGTTGTTCCTAGTTGGATGGGAGGTTAAATATTCAGTCTGGGAAAGAACAAGAACATGAACATGATCAAACAGAAAATGGACTAGATAAACCAACCTGGAGGTGGAGGTATGTATATGTTGTTGTTATCATTATTAAGATGTTTTTATCATTATTTTGTTGTTGCTGATGATATTATTATGTTGTTACTCTGTATTCTTGGTTTATTCGAGGTATAAGAAACTCATGAAATAAATTCTAAACTAAATTTTAGAAATTTTTTTTAATTAGTTTGAGTCTTGAAAATAGGTAGGCTTTACAGATGGTATGAGAGCCTGGTTTCAAAATTGAAACATGTGCTTCACCACCCACAACACCAACCACAACACTGGGATTTTGTCTTTGTGAAAACATAGTCTACAAGGTCCGAAACCTCTTCATCTGCAATCCAATTTGGGTTGTTACATGTTTTCTTATTTTGGAAATAGAGTTAAAAATGACTAGACATGAATCAAGAAAAATGTATGCCGGCCTTGTTAAAGAGGGATAACAGATACAAAAAAAAATCATCTTGAGCAAGCTTGGAAGATATTTTGTCTTCAAAACCTCCGTCTTTTAAGATATTTAAGACTTTATCTTTAAACTGAGAAGCACCTTCTTGAAAGTCAACATCATCAATATCCATATCTTGATCTTCCCTGGCATCAATTTCCATACTAACACTGTTGCTAGTGTCACCCAAAATAGACACGTCCTTAGAAATCAACTCATTTGATTTTTGACATGCTTCTTGCAACACTTGAAATGTCTTTTAGTTATTTTCCAATAGTGAAAGGATATCCTTTTACCTAAATATTACCCCTAAAGTCTTAGTTTTACGGTTAAAACAGAGATGGACCATGCCATCCCATTCCTTGAAACTTATTGGAGGAAGAGGGTTACATGGTTCAATATGAACAACTGAGGAGCCAACTTTTAGTGGTGGCATGGAATTGTTCTTGCAAACTTTCAAGAGATGTGAAACATGAGCTTGCAATTGAGTATTCACTGAAAGGAGGAAATGCAAATTATCTCCTCGATTTGCAACAACTCTCATGGAAAACTCTCTTTGGAACATGATAATGGCACATCTAAAAATTGGTTTGTGTGAAAACAATTTAAATGTAAGTGGAGTAGATATATGATAAGGAATATTTGTTACACACACATCAAAATAAGGCAGTTTGGATTTGAGAACAACTCCTTGAATGACTTGCAGTCGAACAACACTGCTAGTGCCTTGCACCATGTGTTGCAATTCCAACACCATGCGAGGATCCAACTCCACTCCAATTACCTTCTTTCCTACCTCGAGCAACTTCATTGTCAAGTTCCCTATCCCAGGACCTATTTCCAGCACAATATATGTACTCTTAATTCCTTCCTTTTTTACAATAGTCTGTACTATCATTGGATTCTTAAGGATATGCCGCCCTTTAGATTTCTAAAAATGAATTCCGCCCTAATCGCGCAATGTTGTTGAGGGCATGGTTTTTCACTCTTTCCCACCCATCATATTTACTCAACTTTAGTGCCTTCCGAATGAACTAATCCGGTTCAGAGAGACAGTATGAAAGCATGAAATCATTGGGTATTTTATTCTTCAATGGAGTCACATAAGCCTATTTTTCCTATTGCTAAACCTTACTGGATCAAATGCAATTGCAATTATTCATACTAATCAAACCTCAAACCACCTATATTGCTGGGACTTAAACCACCTATGTTGTTCAGAGTGAAACTGCGATTGGCAAATCTTAACCTCAAATGTCTTGGGATAGGGTTTTGATTAACCTGCTCAATATTTTGTTCCTTGTTGTTACCCATGATTTTGGTTGTCATGATGATGTATTGATGATGGTGTACTCAGGCTCTTCACAAGAACTTTCTCCTGAGAAAAGTTACTTTCATCTCTTCCGAGAAAACTCATTTTTGAAGAGGGTTCGCAAGCTGCTAATATATTTGGGTGCAAGAATGACCCATTATTGCATGCTTCTTTAAGACAGGGCATGAACTTCTCGCACTGTGTTGAATAGCCAAGGTGCAAACTCTTCCTAAAGCATGGAAAGAGATGAATTCTTGATGTTTCTAGAAGGGAATCTTCTAGAAGAATGGGTTGGCATTCGAATGGTTATCCTTGTACTGGATTCCCTGATATTGTGGGATCATTCTTATCCAAGTAACTATCTCATTCTCTCCTATATATTGAGGGAATCCTCATGGAAAAGGTTAAGCAAGATTCATTGGAGAATTGGTGAAAGAATTGTGTGAAGGACTTAGCTTGAACAATAGCTTGGAGACTCTAGCAAGTCTATCAAGAGGATTTGATCTTCTTCATACAAGGATTGAGCAAGTGTGTGTGTTGGAGCCAAGATCCATCGAAAGGAATCTTGCAACATCAAGGCGATCAGGTTGTCATCTTTACTTTCAATCAATATGATACAGTGGCATGTCCCTTTCCCCATAAAGTTATTCTCACTTTATTGTGTAATTCCTTGATCATACACATAAGTTGAATGTTGAATATATTTTGCTATCTTCACTTTGGTTGGTTTGTGTTGTCTTGGTATTGACCTCATGAGAGCACCGAAGCGAAGTGGGAGAAACAGAGACCCTAGGAAGCGATATTAAGGTATGTTACTTGTTCCTTCCTACTAGCTAATTCAATGGTCAAAACTTAGGGAAAGAGTCATGTCCTGTCCTATTTTGTTCTAGATCCAGGTGGATCTAGGGAGATATGTTAGTGTCTGCACCTACCGATTAGTTCGATAACACCTGTAGGATTGGGAACCTATTGGAGAGCTTCATTCACCATTTTCTGCACAGTCTCTCCTATAAGGAAATCACATTGGATGAGCCATAAAATATTTGTAGGTTGAAAAACAATGTTGTGTCCCTTCACTCTGCCATAAAATCCTTGTACGTTGTCAACATCGATGCCATTCTCAAGGATGCAGAGGAAATTCAAGATGAAGATCCCAATGTCACTCTCACAAAGATCCCAATGTTGCACGCATTTTGTGTGAGCATGCATATTCTTTGGCACAAAATCTGGAATCGATTGGAGTTTGAAGCGAGAGTAGCATTCAACATTCAACTTGGTTGAATTCAAATGGATAGTTCCACCAACATCACATCAGTCATTCAAAGAGGTAGCATGCTGGCCACACAATATGACCTCCTTGTAAATGTCGCCCACACTACTGCAGTGCAACTAATAAATGACTCATATTCTATCTTCTTTAAAATCTAATCTACATGTTATAATGTCGTCTTGGGATACATGTTTCTCCACCCAATTTCACCTAATCAAGTAAGTGGTTAAATGCCCTCTTTATTGTCTGCTCTTTGTTTCCATACATAGATTCAAGACATTTAATGCAGGATGTCAATATCCTAATCCACTACATATCTGAAGGCTGAATCCTTCCTTGTATGTTAGTTGCATTCATGTTGTTTATTTGATTAAAAAAAAAAATTAAATTTTTTTATATCATTTGATTTAAGAATAATAGGTTACACCATGCCTTTGGTTAAAAGAACACCCCTCAATCTCAACATTGGAATAGAGAAATGTCACAACATTCCCAAGGTAAGTTTTTTTTTCATTTGGACCATGGAATATAAAAATAATTCACAGTTGGAAACCTTTCAAAATGAAGTATCTATGGCCCATCCTCCATTATGTTTTTCTTTACTTGAAATATCTAGCTTTTATAATATTTACTTATTTTAATTTATTTAATTTCACTTTTATAATATTTAATTATTTTAGGCTCAACTGAATAGTGACTGGACTCAAGACTTCAAGAATTAATCCTTCTATATAAGTAGTCTGACAACAGGTTCTGACCAGCAATTTGGCATTTGTATTGTAGCCATTGCTGTAAATAAGCTAGAATCTTAAGAAGGTGTATAGCTATAGAAGTAGAATGGTTTTAGAAAGCAGACCCGAAGACATTCGTGGCCATTTTGTAATCGAATATCTGGCCAGTCCACCTTCTTAATATAATCCATAACCGTTTTCGTAAAAAAAAAATATTTAATTATTTTAATTTATGAAAATCTTTGAGTTAGTTATAAATTAAATTATTTGCTTTTACATTATCTTTCAATATTTATTATATTGAAAGATAATTAATGTAAAAAATAATTAATATGGTAATTATTAATTATATTGTGAGTTATTGAGGTGAGCCTTGTTGTGCTAATAAACACTACTCTTGATAGGCTCAGTCTAAGATAAACAAAATAAGTGGAAGACAGATCATGAGGTGGAATTGTAGAGTTTAAAATATTGTATAAAAATAAATTTGTAAATGTTAATAAGGATGATGCTAGTAATAAAATTTCAAACTTGTTAACCAATAAAATAATATATAAAATATTTTCAATATTTAAAAAAAATAAAAAAATAGATTGTTGGGTTAATATCAAGTTTTGAAATTTTTAATTTTAAAATCAATATTGAATTAAAATAAATTATTTAGTTAATATATATATATATATATATATAATAATAATAATAATAATAATAATAATAATAATAATGTTTGTTTTACATATTTTATAGAGATTATTGTAACAACCCTCCGGGCCAAGAAAATCTACTCAGTCAACTGGTGAAATTTTTTTTTTTTTTTTCTTTTTGTTACAGTGTGTGCGCGTGTGTATAAGAAACATCCCCCTAGACTCTATGTCAACCTTGAACCAACAGGACGCAAGTGAGACGGACACAATCCAGACGACCCGACATGGCATAACAACGACAAGAAGCAACGCCCCGAACAGGAGGCAGACAACAAAGGCTATAGGCAGAGGCAGATACCAGGGTTAGGCACAGTACGATCACAGAATGAATGAATCCGTCAGTAGAGTCGCAGTAGTGGAACTGTGCCTTTAAACAGCCCGAGACTACTGATACGGCTCAGAATGTGTCGCAAGAGTGGAACTGTGCCTTTAAACAGCCCGAGACTCTTGATACGGCACCG